>SKCR01008140.1:0-43733 GCA_019454045.1 Zanthoxylum bungeanum | reverse complement strand
CCCTAACCACCATGAAATCTCACCCATGTTAACCTAAGAAAATGAAATCAGCGTGTTTTGTTACTAGCAAGGAGATGCCACTAAGCTTGCTAAACTTAGATAAGTCGATTTGAACTTGAAAAGGGGAATCCCTCCCTTAAAAGAAATTCGGCCATAGCCAAAAGCTTAAGAGCTTCAAATTTTCTTTCAAAGTTGTGAATCATCTATTAAGGAAGATGGAAACAAAGTTTAAATAGGTTACAAGATGAAGCCTTAAAGAGGGTGAATGGATAAAAATGTCCCTACGGTGAAATTACCAAAAGATCGAAAAACTATCTTAATATAATAGGTTGGAAATAGGCCAAAATCTTTTAAAAAGATCCTTATCTTCAAAATTTTTGTGAAGCTTTCAATGCTCATTCTCTTCGCGGGTGTGGACGACTGTGTTGGCTATGTGTAGGGTAGATTTGAGTTCTCGAGTTTGGATGCAGACCGTTGAGTGGATGTATCAGTACACCGATGGCTCCTTATGTCATTTATTTGTTCGACTCTCATTTGCAGCTTTACTTTACTACATCTAGAGGGAGAGAAATGCTCACCTTCATGATGAGCCGCATCGCCCCTTCAGTGTTCTTCTCACTGACATTGTGTTTTCTATTCAGACGCGTGCTAGTTTGTTGCGAATGGTGAAACCATCTTATGATAATAAATGGTTTCACCTTTCCTGGAATCTGTCCAATGATATCTTTTGATGTTCTTAGCTGTTTGTAGCTTTTGGCTCTTTTGCTAGGAGGGCCTGTCCTCTCTAGTTGTTTGGGGGTATGCCTCTTTGCTTTCATAAATTTTGATTAATATACTTACTTTATCCAAAAAAAGGTTTGTGAAGCTTCATTCAGAACTGATTTGGGCCAAGTGAAGTAGATTAGGGTCCTCTCCATTGAAGCGCCCACACACGTCTCTAATGTTCCTCTGACTTGTCTGTTGTAGTCAGCCATAGAACTTCGAGAGTCCTGCCATTATTGTCATAAGTAGGCCCTCCTAGAGGTGAAGCCATTTATTGTCATAAGATGGTTTCACCTTCCGCAATAAGCTAGCACAAGACCGGATAGTAAAAATAATATCATTGAGAAGAACAAAAACAGGGCGAGGAGGTCTATCATGGGTGCGGGCATTCCTCTCCCTCCGGATATAGTAAACTGACGCAGCAAACGACAGTCGAATAAGAAGATGACGTAAAGAGCCATCGGTAAACTGATACATCCACTCAACAGTCTGAAGCCAATCTTGAGAATTCCAATCTAACCCACACATAGCCATCACAGTCGTCCAGACGCTCGAAGAGAAATTGCATTGGAAGAAAAGGTGATCAATATCCTCACCTAAGCAACCACATAGGATACATCACGAACAAGCATAGATACCGAACCTCATCAGACTATCCTGGGTACATAGGCCACCTTGAATAATCATCCAAAGCAGAAAAGAATGGTGCGAGATAGCCTTCCGAAACCAAACAACTGGAGACCAACACACCAAGGGACCCCTCGTCCGCATAGCATTCCAAGCACTACTCTAAAAACCTCCATCTACTATCATCCACCCAAACCAGCTCATCATCCCTCATACTAGAGGGGTCCGGAAGATTGGACCGGCCCAAATCAAAAAGGACAGTAGACCTAGCTGGGGGCCAACGCTAAGAAGAGTCAGAAATAATAGAAGCAACTGTAGCCATCCTATCCAAGCCTGAGTCGTAAATAACTCTCTCACCCAATGTATCCATAATCAGACCAAGAAGATGCCAGTAATCAAACCACAACGTCTTTTCACCATTCCCAATCATAACTCTCATCCTCCTTCGGGCCCAAGAACGAAGCTCCAAGATCTTCCGCCAACTCCAAGAATAATCTCCAGGACATGACACCTCCCAAAAGCTCCTCCCCCAAAGCAAGTAAGACTGAACCCAAGTCGACCAAGAGGAAACCTGACCAGAGCAAAGAAACCATAATTCTTAACAATTGTCACTCTATTCCAAGTATCCAATCTCTTGATCCCCAACCCCCCCCCCCCTCTTTCAGAGGTAGACAAACTTTACTCCAAGCCACTTTCGCCCCCTATGAAGTAATCTCACTACCCCTCCAAAGGAAGGATCTCAGAGTCGCCTCTACCTTCCTAATAACAGACTTAGGAAGAATAAATAAAGAAGACCAATAAACTTGAATGGAGAACAAAACAGATTTGATGGGCTGAAGCTGCCCCGCATACGAAAGAAACTTACTACTCCAACTATTGGCACGCCTAACAATACGCTCAACAAGAGAAGCACAATCTGAGGCCCGGAGCTTAGAAGAAATCAAAGGAACTCCTAGATACCGCACATAAAGAATACCCTCTTGGAAACCCAAAACATGAAGCAGCTGGTCCTTAAAAGTAAGAGAGATACCCGATGAGAAAAAATGAAGCATAATGATGGGGAAATCAAGCCTAAGGATGAGGAAAGCAAGCCTTCTAAAGTTTGGGTGCCTAAACCTATAGATTGTTCGGCAAGTACGAGTAAAAATAAGGAGAAGGATAAGGAATGGGTAACAATTTCAAGGAAGAATAAGGGTAAGGGTGTGGTGAAGGCAGTTGACACTTTGCCTCATGAGGAGTTGGCTTTAGTTCCAGTTGATGTCTTTGAGATAGGTTCCAAAGGTGTGGACATTATTGTTTGTGTTGATAAGGAAGAAGGGGAATGCTCATCTTTAGTGAGAATGTCGAATAGCAAGAAGCCTGTAGATCATAGTAAGGAGTTGTGTTGTATGGTTTCTTTGGAAACCAACGGTACCGATTCTATAAATGGTGAGGAAGCCGTATCTGATCTTGGTAAGGAGGCCGTAAATGAGCAATGTGAGGATGATGTATCACGCATTCGTATTGATAACTCTTTGGCATTGAAAGCTAAATATTCTTTAGAGAAGAAACGGTTGGGTCAGGGTGGTAAAAATAAGAAGAACTCTGGTGGTAAGAGGGGTCGGAAGAGCCACTCACCTCGTGGTGGAAGGTGGAGATGATCTGTTGTGTTAGTTTTCTCTTTATTGTTTAAATGATTTTTGGTTGTTGGAACATTCGGGGTTTTAATGACCCTACTAAGTAGGCTGAAGTTTGGAGGTTTTTCCGTGATGAGAAGGTTGAGACTAAAGTTAAGGATGGTAATCTTCTACTTGTGTCTCGTGCTATTAATCCTTCTTGGAAGTTTGTTTATCAATCAGGTGTTGTTCCTTTTCGAAGAATTTGGGTATGTTGGAACCCCTCGGATGTGGATGTTATTGTTATTCGGTCTTCTCCTCAAGCTATTCACTGTCATGTTGCTCATGTTTCTTCTGCTTGGAGTTGTATGGTAACAATGGTTTATGGAGAATGTAGTTATGAGAAGCGTCGAGAACTTTGTGCTGACTTGGTTGCTAGTGGTTGTGAGTTTGACACCTCTCTGTGGTTAGTAATGGGGGATTTTAATGTGATTTTTGATCATTCTGAGCATCATGGTGGCATTTTGGATTGGCCTTCTTGGAAGGATGAGTTGGGTTTGTGTTTGGGCCCGGCTGGTTTGGCAGATGTTCAATTTTCGGGTTGTAGGTATACTTGGCATAATAAACAGATTGATTCTCCTATTTGGCGGAAACTAGATATGGTGGTTGCTAATACCTCATGGGAGTGCTCTTTTCCTGGTTCAGTAGCTAGGTTTCTACCCTCGAGAATCTCAGATCATTCTCATGTGGTGGTTACTCTCTTGAATCTCCCTATAAGGAAGATTTCTTTTAAGTCTTTTGATTTTTGGGCTGAGCATCCAGATTTTGTGTCAGTAGAAGCTAAAGCTTGGGATGTGGATATTTGTGGTACTTCAATGTTTCGGTTGTGCAAGAAATTGAAGAATGTGAAGGTGGCGCTATGAAAGTTTAATTTAGATCACTTTTTTAATGTTTCTGGGAGGACCACATGTGTTAGAACGGAGTTGGAGGGGGTGCAGAGTGCGCTACAAGAGTCTCATTCTGATCCCTTTTATAGTACTCTTTTAGGGCCTCAGTCGAGTTTGCCAGATTTTGATCGAGATCTTCTTCACTATACCATTACTCAGTTTGTTTCTGATCAGCAGAGAGAGGTCCTTAGCCGAGAGGTTTCAGAAGAAGAGATTAAGGTTGCACTGTCTCTTGTTGATGATGTTATTCATGGCATTAATTTTTTTTTATCTCAGGGAAGCTCTTGAAATAGGTGAATGCCACATCTATTGCTTATATTCCGAAGATCCATAATCCTTCTCAAGTCAAGGATTTTCGGCCTATCTCTTGTTGCAACACTATCTATAAATGTATCTCTAAGATTATTGCAGATCAGATTAAGATTGTTCTTCCTTCTGTGGTAAGCTCCAATCAATCTACTTTTGTGGCGGATCGACGTATTAGTGACAATATCTTATTATGTCAGGAGTTGGTCAAGAACTATCATAGGAGTGGTGGGGTGCCGAGGTGTGCTCTTAAGATTGATTTGATGAAGGCTTATGATACAGTTCGATGGGATATTATGTTGGAAGTGCTGAGAACTATTGGGTTTCCTGAGAGGATGGTTGGTTGGATAGGAGAATGGATGAATTCTACTATGTTTTCTATTTCTATTAATGGGGCATTGAATGGTTTCTTTCCAGGAGGTCATGGTTTACGTCAGGGGGATCCTATGTCTCCATATATTTTTGTTTTGGCTATGGAAGTTCTCTCGGGCTTACTTCACAAGATGACTCAAAAGCAGGGTTTCAGGTATCATTGGCGGTGTTCTAATAATCATAACCATTTATGTTTTGCTGATGATCTCATGATTTTTTTTTAGCAGAGAAGGCTTCAGTTTCCATGGTAAGGGATTGTCTTCTTCAGTTTATGGGGTTGTCTGGTTTGGTTCCTAATCCAGCAAAGAGCCAACTTTTTTCTAGTGGTATTTCCTCAGTATACAAGCACAAGTTGCTCAGCCTTTTGGGTTTTCAGGAAGGTTTGCTCCCAATGCGTTACCTGGGAGTTCCGTTGATTTCTTCAAAACTTCAGGCTTCTGATTGTAATGTCCTTGTAGAGCGTATTATTGGCCGAGCTAAGAATTGGAGTTGTAAATCTCTCTCTTTTGAGGGGAGTTTACAGCTAATTAAATCAGTGCTGTTTTCTATCCAGGTGTATTGGTCTTCGTTGTTTATATTGCCAAAGACTATAATTAGGAAGGTGGAGTCTATCATGAGGTCATTTCTTTGGAAGGGTAGTGAGCTTATTTCGAAAGGGACGAAGGTGGCTTGGGATAGAGTTTGTTTTCCTGTCAAAGAAGGGGTTGGGGATTAAGAAGCTAGAGGATTGGAATAAGACGGATATTACTAAGCACTTATGGTTTCTTAACTCAGGTAAGGAATCCTCTTGGTCTACGTGGGTACGTTCTTACTTGTTAAGGGGGTGTAGTTTTTGGGAAGTTACTTGTCCTAGTGATTGCTCTTGGAGTTGGCGGAAAATTTTAGGCCTTCGTAATTTTATGCGTCGTAGGATGAGATTTCAGATTGGGAATGGTGAGAAGGCTTTATTATGGAATGATAATTGGCACCCTCTGGGACCAATTGTGGATACCTTGGGAGAGAGAGTCATTTATGATTCGGGACTAGATAAGATGGCTAGGGTGGCCGCTATTGTTGATGGCAATTATTGGCGCTGGCCATCAGCGAGGTCAGCCAATCTTCTCCAATTGGCTAGTTCTATGCCTTTGGATTTTGTTCCTTGTGATACGAAGGAGGATGTGCTGGTGTGGGAGGATGATCATAAAGGTATTTTTTCGGTCATGAGTGCTTGGGATGCGTTGAGGGTAAGAAGTAATCGGGTGAGTTGGTACCGAATTGTTTGGTTTCCAAATGCCATTCCAAGACATGCTTTCATGCTTTGTCTCACGATTCAATGAGGCCTTTATACTCAGGATCGGTTAATGGCTTTTGGCATTTCAGGTTATTCTATGTGCGTGCTTTGTGGTCATTCGGGGGAGGATAGAGATCATCTCTTCTTCAAGTGTTCATTTGCTTCTCAGATATGGTCGTCTATTTTGGCTAAATGTGGTATAGATTGGTGCTCTCGTGACTGGATGCAGACTATTAAGTGGATGGAGCAGTATAGTAGTGGATCTTTGTGTCATTTACTTGTTCGATTATCCTTTGCCGCTGCAGTTTACTTCATATGGAAGTAGAGGAATGCTCGACTACATGACGAGTCTCCTAGTCCATATAGAGTTCTCTTGACCAATATTATGTTTACTGTATGGACTCGTGCTAGTTTGTCAAGAAAAGTGAAGCTTTCATATGATAATAGATGGCTTCAACAATCTTGGCAACTATCCGATGATATTTTTTTATTTGATTTTACTTGTCTTTAGCCTAATTGGCTTTTGTTCTATAGCTAGGAAGACCTGTCTTCCTTAGCTCTCTTGGGTATGCCCCTGTGCTTTTGTTATTTCTTTGGTTAATATACTTACTTTATCCAAAAAAGGTACCTTGAGCTATGCAAAAGTGTTGAATGGTTCCAACAGGGTAAATATTCCTGATCCGGTGTCTATTTCAACTACCTTACATTATGTTCAACCGAACTTAGTTAATGGATAGGTTAAGGTGTGTACTCCTTTAGAGGTTGCTGAAGAAGGAAGTGTTTTTTTGGCGTAGCACATTAGTTGGGTATTTTATGGGGAAAAGGCTACCCTTTCAAATTATTGACTCTATTGCTCATAAGATATGGGGAGATTTGGCTTGCGGGATGTTATGACCTCAGAAAATGGTTTCTTTTTGTTTAGATTTGATAGTTTTCAGGAAGCGTGTGCAGTTTTGGACAAAGCTCCGTGGCATATGGTTAATAGGCCGTTGGTTCTTAAACTTTGGCAATCGAGTTTACCTTTGACCAAGGAGGACATCTATAAAGTTCCGGTGTGGGTTTGACTTTACAATCTGCCTTTTGAGTACTGGACTGTTAAGGGACTTAGTTTTGTGGCAAGTACAGTTGGTAGGCCTCTCAATGCTGACCATAATACCTTTTCCAGGAAACGACTTAGCTTTGCTCGAGTTTGTGTTGAAATTGATGCTCGGAAAGCTCTGATTGAGGATATTGACTTCCAGTGTCCTAATGGTATGTGGTTAAAAGTTAGTGCTGAATTTGAGTGGGTTCCTGTGAAATGTACTACTTGTGAGGTTTTTGGTCATTCACTTAATTCTTGCGCTAGGAAGGCTCCCAGTATGGAGGAAAGTAAGCCTTAACAGACCTGGGTTCCTAAGAACACCACTCCTGCTACAGTTGCAGCTGTTTCGGATGTGGCAGTTAAGGATAGAGAAGGTGCATGGATTTCACTCTCTAAGAAGAAGAAGGATAAGGCATCAGCTCTGGTTACTCCTAGTAAGCCGAGTATGGCTATGATTTCGGGTGATGTCACCGATAGAGTTTTTGTTCTATGTGAGTGCTCTTCTAAGAGTTTGGAATCGGTTTCGGTAGTTACTTTTGTGCCAGTTTGTACTTCTATGGAAGTTGTTGTGGAGGTTGTGGATAAGAGGGAGGAGGGTGAATGCACTCTTATTGCAACACTGCCTGTTGAGGATCTTTCTGAGGATGGTTTAGCTGAGATTTCACTTGTACGGATTGTAATTCGCCCATTCCTAATGATAACATGCTAGCTGTTAAGGCTAAAGACACTTTGGAGAAAAAGAAGCTGGATTATGGTAGTAAGCCTAAGAAGGCTCAGGAGGTAAGAAGAGTCAGAAACGACAATCCCCGGGGGGGGGGGGGTAGATGGCGATGATTTGCTTGGGTGGGTTTCTCATCTTATATCTATTTTTTAATGATTTTTGGTTGTTGGAATATTCGGGGTCTCAATGACCCTATGAAACAAGCTGAAGTTAGGAGGTTATTTCGTGATGAGAAACTTTCTGTGTGTGGTTTAGTTGAAACTAAGGTGAAGGATATTAATTTTATGAGTGTTTCCCGAGCTATAAATCCTTTGTGGAAGTTTTTTTGCCATCCTAATGTTCCTCCGTTTGGTCAAATTTGGGTTTGTTGGAATCCTAGTGATGTTAATGTGAGCATTATTCGTTCATCTCCTCAAGCTATACATTGTCGTGTTTCACATGTTTCTGCTCTTTGGAGTTGTGTGGGTGTGTAGGCACTGCATTTTTGCATGTAAGTCCCGATGATGAGTCTCACATGGAGACACTACCTCTTTAAATTGTGGAAGTCGCGGGAAACGGACGTCGGAAAGGAAGAGTCAGGAATTGACATCTTATTGGATTTAATTCACTTGTTTAGCTTCGGGTTTGCTTGTTGGACCTCTGTTTTAAAACACATCCCTAGCCCAAAACCAAAGCCACACGCCCACCTAGACCAAGCCCATTAAATCACATCCAATAATAATTAAAACATTTAAAACACATGTCAAAAATTAAATTAAATCAAATTAAATCAAATCAAATCCAATTAAATCAAAACAAATCTCATTCCTAAATTAAATAAATCAAATCAAATCTCATAAATCACATTCCTAATTAAATTAAATCACATGCTTAAACTAAATGAAATCAAATCAAATCCCAATAATCATCTTCCTAACTAAAACAAATTACCTCCCTAATTAAAGATATTCTTTCCTTATGATACACAAATTAAATATTCCACCCATAATTACAATATTCTTTCCCTACCTATACAAGGTAAACCCCAACCCTTGCCTATAAAAAGAAACCTAAACCCAACCTTGAAACCCCTAGCTCATTCTCACATCTACTCACAAAGAAAATAACCTAAGTCCATTCACGCCTAAAGCATCCACGAAATCCCCCCTCCTTGCCGTGAACAAACAATCAAGAGAGTCCTCCATTGCCGTCCAACACACCCTTCCATTGCCGTCCAACAACACTCCTAAACCCCCTCCATATTGCCGCATATTCACAGCCCTCTTAACTTCACTCACGCACCAACACCCTCACAAACCTTCACGCATTAGCCCCCTCCACAATAGCCCCCTAACGTAACTCCCTTGCAAACAGCCATGTCCACTATCTCTCAAACCAAAAGCAGCCCTTCATGCACCCCTTGACAAACACACTCCATTCACGTCAACTCCACTCACTACCTCATGCCACAAACACACTCCATTCGCGTCAACTACACTTACTGCCTCACAACCAAACCGTGAAACACCCCACTGAACTGCCATTCCAAAACCGCCTTCCAAAACCGTGAAATACCCCCCTAAAACACAAGTCCCATGTAACAACCGAAAATACCCATGAATTAGCCCCTGAAAAAGCCCCTGAAACAACCCCTGAGACAGCCCTTGTAACCACCGAAAATACCCCTGAATCAGCCACTGAAATAGCCCCTGAGACAGCCCCTGTAACCACCAAAAATACCCCTGAATCAGCTCCTGAATCAGCCCCTGAAACAGCCCCTGAGACAGCCCTTGTAACCACCAAAAATACCCCTGAAACGACCCCTGAATCACGCCCAAACCGTGACCAGAAACAGTCGCAAAACGGAGTAAAAAACAGCAGCCCAAACAGTGAAACAGAGAAGGAAAACGTTGAACCAGTGAACCGGAGGAGTTGAGGAGCATCAACCCTTCCGAAGGCCGTGTAACGCGCTTCCGAGAGACGACTTAAGAGGTTAGACCTGAGGGCACCCCTTTTATTTATTATCTTTTATCTTTTATTTATTTTATTACTTTATTTCGCATGAGTATTGTGGATTGGTGCATGATGTGATTTTCGGATGGACGAAATATGTGTTCTCTCTTGCGGTATATCGGATGGAAACCCGGACATAAATTCCGTAGCCGAATCTGAATGGACGGTATTGCGGTCTGCACTCGGGATATAACTCCACGTACCACTTGAGAGACACACATATTTCATTTCATCTAACCTTATGTTTGAGCATGATTTAGGTCGTTAGTATGTTATTTATTTTTAAGAATGATTTAGTCGTTAGTATGTTATTTCTTTATGCATGATTTAGTTATTTGCCTTCGCAATAGGAATTTAATTTACGTTTATGTTTAGGTTGTTATTTATTTTTTATGTTTGATAATTCAACATGCTCATGAGATTATTGTGTGATATCATGTGTTTGCCGTTATGATGACTTACTTTTGAAATATGCAAACTTAGATATATGATTTAATTTTATGAATGCGAACTAGATCTAGAATACTCTTGGGAATATATGTTGCGTAGACTCGGTTAAATTATTGCACAAATCCATTCATTACAAGTGGCATAAGTAAGAGACCATTCCGAACCCAATTGTTTTAGGTCTTCCCTTGCGAGGGGTGAGTGCGGCCTTAAATCATTTTCCCAGTTCACACTGGGTGGCGACTCCATATTATTTCTCCGGTTTAGTTCCCCCGTGGGCTACTCCGTACTCCCGACCGGGCCGCGAGCCCGGGACAGCGTCGTCGATTTCTGTGTCCTACAGTCTGGCGACTCCATTGGGGATAGAGAATCGGCCCCGAAATAATGTCTTGTAATGATTATGATTTGTGCTTTAGTTAACAGTGTCTATCGTGGTTTGAAAGGGTTTAATCAAAGGCATTATTAAAGCTAGGTAATGGTTTGGTGTCTTCCTTCATTCACTACCTTTCTATAAGGAAAAGCTGTGAAGGCACCTAAATAATCATTACCCACAGATCACTGTGACAGACTAATTTGGAGGACTTGTTGTTTATTCCTGTCACCAAGGCGATAAGAGCCTAAGAGGCTTGGGTATTTAAGAGAGTTCGTTCCACCCTCCCTCTGGGGAATCTACAACGGGAAATCCATTTGACAGTCAGTCACGCACCATAACTCGTTGGCACGTACCTTAGTGTATAAAAAAGGTGCGCTCACTTGGTCGCTCGGACCCTTGAGTGGGGAGACCTAGTTGTGGGCAATCCTTCATCGACGAGAGCCTTTGTCTATACCCCTATAAACCCACATATGGACCGTAGTTGTAGGACCAATAAAAACTACTCCTTTATGTTTGCGTTTAGGACCATCGTCATTTGGATCCAGTTGGACCTTTTGTCATGAGGTATGGGCTTGTTGGACCATTTAAACTGGGACGAGTCTGTGCTTTATGGCAATTGGGCCAAAAGCTTCTAAAATGCCCATGGGCCTTTTCGTGTTTAGGCCTTTTATCATTTGAAGTTGTTTAACCATGTTATCGCAAAAGTGTAAACATGTTTGGCCTTTTCAACTGGGACAAGTTTGCACCTCGCAATAGTATGATTGAATGCTTTAAAATGATAATGGGCCGACTTATACATTCCATGCATCACACGCATTTCATGCATCTCATGCATACATGCATCATGTTAACCCTTGTGTCTTAAAAGCCATCATAGATATCCGTTGGGTTAGGGATAAAAGAAGACTCGTCAAGAAGAGTTTAGCAAACCTGGATGTCAGGGAAAAGGAAACCGAGGAGCAAAAAAAATTTACGGCGAGGATAGAAAGACCATTGGGGGCCTTTAAAAAAAAAGAAAAAATTTGTTGTTTGTTCTTAGTCCCTAATAGTTAGGCATAAGTCCGATAATGAAATATTTGCTTTAAGGTGAAACCTTATAAACGATAAGTGCGAGATGTACTCTCATCCGGGATTATGAGTGGTTGATCTCGGCTAGGCTCGCGAGCACTTGATTACGGGATCTTAGTAGTGAAAGCCTGAGTGGTCGGCAAAATGACTAGTTGAAGAGATGGCGGATCAGTGAATGACCGTTTTCCTGGATGTCCATCCTGGTTTACTTATGCTACGATATATGATATGGTTCGAAACGAAGAAAAGTCTCTGAAAAAAAAAAGAAAAAATAGACCACCTATAACCGATAAGCGTGAAGCTACCCATAGGCGAGTATTAGGACCACCATGAGGAGAAATGCTACCTTAAAGGGTAGGTGTGCTGAAAAAAAAAAGAGAAAGAAAGAAAAGAAGAAAAAGAAAAAGAAAGTTCAAAATGAAAAGAAAGAAAAGAGAGAGACAAAAGAAAAAAGAAGAAACCATTTCATGTTGAGTACGAGGAAGTAAGAACAACGTATGATCAAGACATCTAGGTTGGTTTGACCCATTGATCCCAATTCTTTGAGACAAAATCATCGAGTTGGCTTACTTAAGGATTAAGCCGCGAAAGAGCCTTGGCACACACACACTAGGAGTCTAGTTCAGATCACTCATGCAGACGATCAGATTTGAGTATATTAAGTACTTTGAAGGTTCTTTGGGTTCGACGCAAAGCATCCTTTGAGGACAAAAATATGTTTAGCTATCATGACTATCTTGTGAGAGGCAATACAACATGTTGATATGCAACATCACATCAGTATCAGTTTGAGGGCGAGGCCCACATCAGTATCAGTTTGGGGGCGAGACCCACATCAGTATCAGTTTTGGGATGAGTCCCAGGGTTGAGGCCCACATCAGCATCAATATCAGGTTTGGGGATGAGTACCAGGGTCGAGGCCCAGATCATCAGCAGTTTAGGAACGTCACATCACATGATCTCCTTTGGCCAAATGTAAGCAACGAAGAGCAAAAAGCTAAATCGAGTCTGGGGGCGACTAGTCAACCACCCCACGAATAAGGGATTTATCGAGAACTTGAGCAATGAGACTAAAGGAAACTGAGTAATAACCAAGAGAGAATCGACAGAAAGAAACTATGAGCAGGCCCAGGGGGCGACCAAAGACTTTTGCAGGTAAATGGCACCAAGAAGCACAAGGAAAGCCTAACCTATCGGAATAGGAAACATATCCATGCATACATGCATACATATCACATACATGCAATTTTTTTTTGTATTCGCAGGTTTGTAGCGGCAAAGACCATCTCATCAAGTAACGGTTCAAAAATGAGCCACAGTCTCGCACAGTATGGTTCAGAAATTGACCACAACAAATGACGAAAATAGCACTCCAAAATGGAGCACACATAGTAGATGCCGAAAATGGCGCTCCAAAATGGAGCACACATAACAGATGCCGAAAATGGCACTTCAAAAATTGAGCACACACAACAGATGTCAAAAATGGCGCTCCAAATGGGGCACACACGACAGATGCCGGGTATGGCACTCTGGGTATGGAGATGCAACCGCGACACCTCGGGTATGGGGTTTAGCATGCCGGGTATGGCACTCCGGGTATGGAGACACTACTGCGACACTCTGGGTATGGAGACGCAACCGCGACACCTCGGGTATGGGGTTTAGCATGCCGGGTATGGCACTCCGGGTATGGAGACACTCCTGCGACACTCTGGGTATGGAGACGCAATCCCGACACCTCGGGTATGGGGTTTAGCATGCCGGGTATGGCACTCCGGGTATGGAGACACTACTGCGACACTCTGGGTATAGAGACTCAACCGCGACACCTCGGGTATGGGGTTTAGCATGCCGGGTATGGCACAACCAAATCAACTCAATCCAAAGCAACAGGCAAGTCAAGTGGCAGCTGGCGAGCCAGGTAAGTAAAAATGCATTGTATAACCTTTGATAGGATTGTCATTGTCACACACTGCACAAGTCCCATCAAAGTAGGGGCGACTGTAGGCACTGCATTTTTTCATGTAAGTCCCGATGATGAGTCTCACATGGAGACAGTACCTCTTTAAATTGTGGAAGTCGCGGGAAACGGACGTCGGAAGGGAAGAGTCGAGAATTGACATCTTATTGGATTTAATTCGCTTGTTTAGCTTCGGGTTTGCTTGTTGGACCTCTGTTTTAAAACACATCCCTAGCCCAAAACCAAAGCTGCACGCCCACCTAGCCCAAGCCCATTAAATCACATCCAATAATAATTCAAACATTTAAAACACATGTCAAAAAAAAATTAAATTAAATCAAATCAAATCCAATTAAATCAAAACAAATCTCATTCCTAATTAAATAAATCAAATCAAATCTCATAAATCACATTCCTAATTAAATTAAATCACATGCCTAAACTAAATGAAATCAAATCAAATCCCAATAATCATCTTCCTAACTAAAATAAATTACCTCCCTAATTAAAGATATCATTTCCTTATGATACACAAATTAAATATTCCCCCTATAATTACAATATTCTTTCCCTCCCTATACAAGGTAAACCCCAACCTTTGCCTATAAAAAGAAACCTAAACCCAACCTTGAAACCCATAGCTCATTCTCACATCTACTCACAAAGAAAATAACCTAAGTCCATTCACGCCTAAAGCATCCAAGAAATCCCCCCTCATTGCCGTGAACAAACAATCAAGAGAGTCCTCAATTGCTGTCCAACACACCCCTCCATTGTCGTCCAACAACACTCTTAAACCCCCTCTATATTACCGTATATTCACAGCCCTCTTAACTCCACTCATGCACCAACACCCTCACAAACCTTCACGCATTAGCCCCCTTCACCCAGCCCTATAATATAACTCCCCTGCAGATAGCCAAGTCCACTATCTCTCAAACCAAAAGCAGCCCTTCACGCACCCCTTGACAAACACAATCCATTCATGTCAACTCCACTCACTGCCTCACGCCACAAAACACTCCATTCGCGTCAACTGCACTCACTACCTCACGCCACAGACACAATCCATTCACGCAATATTGCCCCAAACTGCCTCACAACTAACCCTGAAACACCTCACTAAACTGCCCTTCCAAAACCGCCTTCCAAAACCGTGAAATACCCCTCTGAAACACAGTCCCCTGTAACCACCGAAAATACCCCTGAATAAGCCCCTGAAATAGCCCCTGAGACAGCCCCTGTAACCACCAAAAATACCCCTGAATCAGCCCATGAAATAGCCTCTGTAACCACCAAAAATACCCCTAAATCAGCCCCTAAATCAGCCCCTAAGACAGCCCTTGTAACCACCGAAAATACCCCAAAACGGCCCCTGAATCACGCCCAAACCGTGACCAGAAGAAGTCGCAAAATAGAGTAAAAAACAGCAGCCCAAACAACGAAACAGTGAAGGAAAATGTTGAACCAGTGAACCGGAGGAGTTGCGGAGCATCAACCCTTCCGACGGCCATGTAACGCGCTTCCGAGAGACGACTTAAGAGGTTAGACCTGAAGGAACCCCTTTTATTTATTATCCTTTATCTTTTATTTATTTTATTACTTTATTTCGCATGAGTATTTGGATTGGTGCATGATTTGATTTCCGGATGGACGGAATATGTGTTCTCTCTTGCGGTATATCGGATGGAAACCCGGACGTAAATTCCGTAGCTGAATCCGAATGGACGGTATTGCGGTCTATACTCGGGATACAACTCCACGTACCACTTGAGAGACACACATATTTCGTTTCATCCAACCTTATGTTTGAGCATGATTTAGGTCGTTAGTATGTTATTTATTTTTAAGCACGATTTAGTCGTTAGTATGTTATTTCTTTATGCATGATTTAGTTATTTGCTTTCGCAATAGGAATTTAATTTACATTTATGTTTAGGTTGTTATTTATTTTTTGTGTTTGATAATTCAACATGGTCATGAGATTATTATGTGATATCGTGTGTTTGCCGTTATGATGACTTACTTTTAAAGCATACAAACTTAGATATATGATTTATTTTTATGAATGCGAACTAGATCTAGAATACTCTTGGGAATATATGTTGCGTAGACTCGGTTAAATTATTGCGCAAATCCGTTCATTACAAGTTGCATAAGTAAATGACCATTCCGAACCCAACGATTTGAGGTCTTCCCTTGCGAGGGGTGAGTGCAGCCTTAAATCATTTTCCCAGTTCACACTGGGTGGCGACTCCATGTTATTTCTCCGGTTTAGTTCCCCCGTGGGCTACTCCGTACTCCCGACCGGGTCGCGAGCCCGGGACAGCGTCGCTGATGTCTATGTCCTACACTGTGGTATATGGTGAGTGTGATTATGAGAAGCGTCAGGGAGCTTTGGGCTGATTTGATTGCTTGTGGTAGTGATTTGATGCTTCTTTGTGGTTAGTTATAGGGGATTTCAACGCTATTTGTTCTACTCTCGAGCATAGTGGCGGTTCCTTATCGTGGCCTTCTTGAAAAGACGATTTGGGATGCTGCCTTGGGACAGGATGGTTTGGATGATCTTCAGTTTTCTAGCTGTTGCTTTACGTGGTTTAATAAGCATGTTCACTCTCCTATTTGGCGGAAGCTAGATCGTGTTGTTGCTAATTCCTATTGGGAGTGTCTCTTTCCGGGTTCGGCTGTAAGGTTTCTTCCCCCTCGGATTTCGGACCACTCTCCTATGGTTATTAAACTTGTTGAGCTTCCTAAGAGGAAGATCCCTTTTAAATTCTTCGATTTCCGGGCTGATCATCTTGATTTCCTTTCTGTTGTGGCTAGGGCTTGGGATATTGAGGTTTGTGGTACTCCGATGTTTTGCTTGTGTCGTAAGTTGAAAAGTGTGAAGATGGCTCTGAAGAAGTTTAATGTTGAGCACTTTGCTAATCTTTCGGGTAGGGCTTTGGAGGTTAGTAAGGAGTTAGAGAAGGTGCATGATATCTTACAATATAACCCTAGTGACGCTGCTCTGTTAGCAGAAGAGGTGAGATTATCGTTATGGTATGGTGACCTTAGTCGGGTTGAGGAGGGTTTGGTCAGATAGAAATCTCGTGTTCAGTGGCTCAACCTTGGGGATCAGAATATGAAGTTCTTTTTCCATGCTTTGAAACATCATCATCACCGTAGCAAGATTACTTCAGTTTCTAAGGAGGATGAGACTCGTTTGGAGGATGATGCTTTGGTGAGGGAGGAGATTGTGTCTTTTTATAAGACTCTTTTTGGACCTCAACCTTGTCCGTAGGACTTTGATAGGGATATTCTTCATTCTGTTATTACTAAGTACGTATCTGTTGAGCATAGGGAGATTCTGGCTAGGGAGATTTCTTTTGAGGAGATTAAGTCTGTTTTGTTTTCTTTGAAGGTGAATAAGGCTGCTAGCCTGAATGGATTTAATTCGAGTTTCTTTAAGAAGGATTGGAGTATTGTGGGTGATGATGTCCTTTGTGTTATTCATTCTTTCTTTTTGTTCGGGGAGACTCCTGAAGTAGGTTAATGCAATAGCTATTGCTCTGATCCCAAAGATTCCTAACCCCTCTCAGGTTAAGGACTTTCGACCTATTTCTTGTTGTAATATTATTTACAAGTGTATTGCCAAGCTTATTGTGAATCGTATTAAGATTGTTCTCCCTTCAGTGGTCAGTAATAATCAATCTGCTTTTGTTGCGGGGCTGCGTATTAGCAACAATATTTTATTGTGCTAGGAACTAGTAAGGAATTGTCATCGTAGTGGCGGGATCCCGAGGTGTGCTCTTAAGATCGATCTGATGAAGGCTTATTGATGCGTCCCACATCGGTTGTTGGGTGCCTCCTGGGCTGGTTTACAAGGCTAGGGCCAACCCTCTCCCTCTGAGCTAGCTTTTAGGCAAAGTTAGGGCATGGGTTTTTATCAATTGGTATCAGAACCACCACTCCATGTGAATGGCCGGTGTCTCTTGGGGTTCGGCAGAACGCCGACTGAGGCAGTCGGGTCTCAAGGGGGTGGGGATGATACGTCCCACATCGGTTGCTGGGTGCCTCCTGGGCTGGTTTATAAGGCCAGGGCCAACCCTCTCCCTCTGAGCTAGCTTTTAGGGCAGAGTTAGGGCTTGGGTTCTTATCAAAAAAGCCACAGTGGAGCATCAACGGAGACTAAATCCAATCATGAAGGAGGTTGTGAAGAAAGAAATTATCAAATGGTTGGATGCCGGCATCATCTACCCCATCTCTGACAACATGTGGGTGAGTCATATGCAATGTGTGCCAAAGAAATGAGGAATAACTCTAGTCACAAATGAAAAGAACGAGCTGATTCCAACAAGAACGGTGACTGTATGGAGAGTATGCATGGACCTCAGGAAGCTGAACAAAGCAACAAGGAAAAATCATTTCCCGTTACCATTCATTGATCAGATGCTAGACAGATTGGCCGGACATGAGTTCTATTTTTTTTCTAGACGGATACTCGGGATACAATTAGATTGCCATCGCCCCAGAAGATCAGGAGAAAACCACTTTTACATGTCCATATGGTACTTTTGCTTTCCTCATGATGTCATTTGGACTATGTAATGCTTCTGCTACATTTCAATGTTGCATGATGGCCATTTTCTCTCACACGCTCGAACAAAGTATGGAGGTTTTCATGGATGATTTTTCTGTGTTTGGAGACTCGTTCAACCACTGCTTGCAAAATCTGGAAAAAGGTGTTACAAAAGTGCGAAGATACCAACCTAGTACTCAACTAGGAGAAATGCCATTTCATGGTACAGGAAGGCATTGTCCTGGGACATCGGATCTCACAAAAGGGAATTGAGGTAGATAAAGCAAAGATCGAGACAATTGAAAAATTACCTCCACCATCATCTATCAAAGGGATTCAGAGTTTTCTCGGACATGTAGGCTTTTACAGGAGATTTATCAAAGACTTCTCCAAGATTGCTAAACCTCTGTGCAATCTGCTAGAGAAAGACGTGCCTTCAACTTCACCAAAGAATGCCACGAAGCTTTTGAGATCTTGAAACAGAAGCTGGTCTCTGCCCCCATCATAGTAGCACCAGATTAGACCCTTCCATTTGAGGTGATGTGTGATGCTAGTGATTTTGCTGTAGGTGCAGTTTTGGGACAACGCAAAGCAAAAATTTTCCATATCATTTACTACGCCAGTAGAACTCTGAATGAAGCTCAACTCAACTACCAACCACTGAAAAGGAGTTGCTTGCAGTTGTGTTTGCTTTTGATAAATTTAGCTCCTATCTGCTGGGTCCCAAAGTGGTGGTCTACACAGTCATTCAACAATCAAATATCTGATCGCAAAGAAAGATGCTAAGCCTAGATTGATCTGTTGGGTGCTTCTGCTGCAAGAATTTGACATGGAGATCCGAGACAAGAAAGGGACATAAAACCAAGTGGTAGATCACTTATCGAGGATCGAGAATGGAGAAACAGCTGGCAATGAAATGATAATCAAAGAAACTTTTCCAAATGAATAGTTATTTTCCATGAAACAACATGATGTCCCTTGGTATGCTGACTATGTAAACTACATAGTATCGGGAAAATGGCCGTTGGAATGGACACATCAGCAACGGAAGTTCTTCAAAGAAGTCAAGCACTATATCTGGGATGAGTCGTACTTGTCCAAATGTTGTGCTGATCAATTACTGAGGCGTTGTGTTCCACAAGATGAGGTCAATAGTGTTGGTTTTAATCTAGGTCCCAAGATCAAACAAGCAATGAAAACATGCGTGAATACACCAACGGAGATAGCGGAATACTCACATCGATCGGTTGAGTCGATTTGGAGACGAATCAAGCCCAAATAGCCACTGCCATTCACGCCCACTGGTAGCAGTCCACTGCCTCCAAAAACAGATTTTTGAGTTAAGAAACGGAGCTCCAAGCCTCGTCCGACGGATCCCGGCTCATGGGCGAACCTCCCTACCACCTTCGCAAGACTCGTAAGTGTGCTAGCACTTGATTTCTCACCATGAAAAACCACTCTTGCTTCCCCTTAGTGTCACGCCATTTCTGGTTCAAAACCAGTGAAGAAAAATGGTCTTGGGCATGAGAAGAAGAGAGCAAAATGAGAGAGAAAGAAATGTGTTAAGTTATCAAATGAAATGCATTTCAAATATATATTATATACTTTAGTGAATTTCAAATGAATTTCACTTGCATTTGCCTTTATTTTGAATTTCAAAAGTCAAAAAAGGTAAACACTATGCACATCAATTACACATCTTGTCCATCACTATTCACATCAACTTTATTAAAGTGACATGTTGTCAAGTCACATCACTCAAAGTGACAAGTGATTTGACGCTTGATGCGACTGATTGATTTGACGCTTGATGCGACTTGCGTTGCCGCACTCGAATTCGAAATACGAATGCGCTCGTAATCACACTCGGGCTCGGGTTCGTTAATTCCAAATTAACGATTTTTCCGTCGCGTCGTAATTAAATGATTACGCCTAGCGAATTCACTATTCACGTCGCTAACGAATTAATTCTAAATTAATTCGTTCGCCCGAATTAAAATCTAATTTTAATTCGCGTCGAAATCTAATTTCGTTTAATATATCGAATATATTAATTTAATCGATTAATTCCAAATTAATCGTTATCTCTCTCTAGAAGATATTTTATCCCAGATAAAATATCTCCGTAATTAATCCTAGATTAATTTTCTCTCTCTTCTATATATCCCAGATTATTCAAGAGTGCGAGTTGTGCGTCATCGGTGGATTATCGGGAAGCGACCCATGAGATCCCCGGATAAGTTGGCAGTAAATACGGTCGTCGGAGTATCCGAATCACGTACGTACCAAGTACTACGTTCTACCGATTTACGAGACAAGGTCGACTCCTAGCAAAGCACCAAGTCTTCCCAATTCTCCGGACATATCCATTTAAAGATTAAGATTTGTATCAAGCGTAGTATACTATTGTATTGTGCGTATCGGCCCAGTATCGGATAGTCACGTGCTAGGCCTGGGGCTGGATAAGTGTCTGCCCCGTACGAAGCACATGTCGGATGTCTGGTAACTAGTCTCTATAATCGGATATACATGACCTTGTCATAATATCCCGATGGCCGCGCAGCACTTAAGAGCACTAATACCGTATCCTGCGTGACATCATCTCCACTATGACTGGAGTGATATTCCCGTCTTGACATCACATCCAATACACTACGACTCTCTGATAAACCTAGAAGTGGTGTACGCAGAACCGGTTAAAGCCTGTACCACCAAGACCAAAGTCTATCGATTATCGTAAGTATTAGCGATGTAAGTCTCAGGTTAAGACTATACACACCTACCTTGATTTCGGCCTCCCATAGACACATAGTCATAATACCAATGGGATTCCGAAGGGTCTATCCAGAGCGAAGCTGTTTCCCGTACCATCGGTGAAACACGACCTCCTATCGCACTTGCATAAGTATCCAATACTTATATATATGAGAAATATGCCGTTGTGCCCTCACAATGCACACAAGTGCAATACTAGCCTATTCCGCATTATCGATGTCCAGTCTCGATAATACTCCGGCTAGGGATATTTAATGATTAATCCTTCGGGGACTGATACTGTCTCATATCATTCTCAGTCCAGGAACTAATCATAGGGACCTCTCTTCATTTATATATCTATGGTGATCTAATCACAAATGATGAGAGTGCAATTTCCTTGTCACATAGTTAATTTGCTACAACAACACAATGATCTGTGCAAATAGTGACGCTATGGGTCATTTTGTCCAACAAATAGTGTCCTGCAACATTGTCATTCATCACCATACGGCAGACACTTCGGTGGAAATAAAACTGTAGCTAACGTCCTACAATCAGGTTTGTTCTGGCTCACTCTATTTAAATATGCTTACTTATTTGCTCTTCAATGTGACAGGTGCCAGATAACGGGAAATATTTTGAGGAGAAATGAAAGGCCTCTGCAAAACATTCTGGAAGTGGAGATATTTGATGTATGAGGGATTGATTTTATGGGACCATTTGTTCCATCATTCGGAAACATGTACATACTAGTTGCAGTAGACTACGTCTCTAAATGGGTTGAAACAATAACACTGCCATCAAATGATTCAAAAGTGGTAATAAAATTCCTTAAAAAGAACATTTTCACTCGCTTCGGAACACCTCGGGCTATTATCAGTGATGGAGGCACACATTTCTACATCAGATATTTCGATGCACTCCTATCCAAATACAGAGTTACTCATAAAGTTGCCACTGCTTACCATCCACAGTCAAATGGACAAGTTGAAGTTTCAAACAAGGAGATCAAAAGAATCTTGGAGAGAACCGTTGGGTCAACAAGGAATGACTGGTCTGAAAAACTGGATGACGCATTATGGGCCTACCGGACAGCTTACAAGACACCCACCGGTATATCCCCATATCGAATGGTGTTAGGAAAGCGTGCCATCTTCCAGTGGAGCTTGAACACAAAGCGTACTAGGCACTGAAAAAGTTAAATCTTGATCCACAAGCAGCAGGAGAAAAACGGCTCCACCAACTCAACGAATTGGAGGAATTTTGCCTACATGCTTATGAGAATGCCAAAATGTACAAAGAAAAGATGAAGAAATGGCACGATAAAAAATAGTGCGCATACAACTTGAACCAGGGCAGCAGGTGTTGTTATACGATTCATGGTTGAAACTTTTCCCTGGAAAGCTGAAATCAAAGTGGTCAGGTCCATTTGTGATTACTCAGGTATTACCATACGAAGTTGTTGAGATATACAACCCCAAATCCAACAATACATTCGAGGTAAACAGTCAGCGTGTCAAGCACTACTAGGGAGAGTCATTTGAGCGACAAAAAGAAAGTGTCACACTTTCAGATCCAGCCTAACATTCGGGCAGTCGTGTCTAGCTGACGACGTTAAACTTAGCGCTAGCAGGGAGGCAACCCATGCAATTTGTGTATATATTCAGATTTGGTGTGTTTTATTTTTGTGTGTTTAATTTTGTAGGTAAAGTCACATTTCAGGATGGAAGACGTTCTCGCAAATCTTCATAAGCATTTTCCTTCTCTCCCTCAAAACTCTCTGATGAAGGTCTACAAAGCTCGCTTGGAATGAATGAGACTTCTGATGAACAAATGTATTCCTAATGACATTCGTTGGATTATTGAAGCACGGGTCCGATTGGCAAGTGATTCCTCTGACTCTTTTGTATCATATCTGCCTGGTTTAGGAAGAAGCACCTATGCTAAAAAAGAAGAGCTAAAAGAATGGGTGTTTGCTATAAATATGCATGCATGACATGTAATACTCGTTGTCGTTCTTTAGGAATGGTGTCTGATAACCGCGAAGATAAAATTAAATTCATTAGGGATGGCTTGAGTAAGGAGTCATTAGATGACATATCATTGACTCTTGAGACGCATTCCAGTGGATATGTGCATCACATAATTCACATGTTATATACACAGTTCCGAAAAGAAAGACAATATTTAAGTCTCGAGAATCTGACTCTAAAATACCTTGTTTGCCAATTTATAAGAAAATTGGATGGGAAGCTTGTCCCTGACGCATAGACGTCATTTAAGCCGTTACTTCTTGTAAATAGTATTATCTCTTTGAATTATCTAATAATTGTAATTTGTTTTGTAATTTTCTTTTATTTTCTCCAACAGGATCCAGACTTTTTGACTATCGTGATATATTTTACTGTTTAGCTAATAATTGTCATTTGGCAGGTACTACTACTATTATTACTGACCCTTTTTCAGGTTCTATAAATTCAACTCATCATTGCACTCTTGAAAACATCCAAAAAAAAATGGAAGCAACTTCAAGAAGACGAATTGTAAATATCTGTGTGTTTTGCGGTACTAGTGTTGGTTCTAAGCCATAGTTCGTTGAGGCAGCACATGAATTGGGTAGAATCATAGCTGAAAGGAATATGCACTTAATATATGGTGGTGGCAATCTTGGACTAATGGGGTACGTTTCAAGGGCCGTACATGAACGAGGTAGTCAAGTTCTGGGAATCATCCCAAAACCTTTGGCGGAGGCAAATCTTATAGGACCATCAAACGGAGAGGAACTGATCGTACCATGTATGTCTGAACGACTGGTTGAAATGATTAACCGTGCTGATACTTTTATTGCTTTGCCAGGTGGCTTGGGCACAATGGAGGAAATTTTTACAGTGATATCTTTGGGGGACTTGAACATACACCAGAAACCGATTGGACTTTTTAACGCTGATGGATTTTATGATTTTCTTTGTGTGTTTCTTGATGATGCTCGGAGAAATGGGTTCGTGTCAAAGCCTGTAAAAGAAATCCTCTTCACTGCCAAAATTACTCATGATTTAATTGACCAAATCTTAGCATTTGAACCACAAATTGACCATATCCTTTCCAAGATAAATTGGTCCGATAATGATCGTGGTAAAAAACGTTGGATAAATCTAGATCTTAATCTTTAATTTTCATTTTAGATGTAGAATTTCAGCTAACTATGTACTGTTTTCTAAACTCGTCTTCTACTTCTTAGACATTGGGGACAATGTCTCAATTAGGTTTGGGGGAGGGGAATAGTTGACTAGTATCTTATTTTTATTATGTTGTTTTTATTTGGTTTTTAGTCAAAAATTTACAATAAAAAAATAAAAATAAATAAAAAAATCTACAAAAAAAAATATATTTTTTAACTTGACTAATCAGGTGGAATTGGTATGAGATAGTTGTGTAAGGAATTTCCACTCCTGAGACGTATCTCGACCTATTTCGTAACAAGTTAATTTTTGTTTATTTCCTTTTTAATTATTTAATTTGTGAATTCTCCATAATATTGACTTAAATTGGATCTTCATATGCTCAGTTGACAGATATTATCAACATGCATGGTAACATACAGCCATGAGTTGTAAGTGAAAAGTTTGTAATATTCAGTGCTCTAGTTTAATTGGAGGAAGCATATAAAAAGCGATGGAATGGGAAAAAAAATAAAACATATGAGATCCGAGTAATTAAGTCTGTAGGGGTGTTTTAACACCTAGTGTCCTAAAGCCAACTGGTTTGGGAGTCACTGACCCAAAGCTCGCTACATGGATTGAAGATGTTATAAAAAATATATATATCTGCAATCCGAGTAATTAAGTCTGTAGGGGTTTTTTAACACCTAGTGCCCTAAAGCCAACTGGCTTGAGAGTCACTGACCCAAAGCTCGCTATATGGATTAAAGATATTGAAAAAAATATATATTCCATTGCTAAAAAGTTGTGAATTCTGATATAACTTTAAGACAAAAATATTACTCTCTTTTCAACTACACTTATGAATATTGTGGGCACAATTAGCTGATTAATACTTTGTTGATTATGTACATGGAGAATGATAAAAATAATAAGAGAGTTTACTTATTTGGTAATTTAGAAAGAAAAAAATACTATTAACTTGGATAAGAAGTTTCACTTGTTTAGTCACTAACTTGTTTATTCTCTTTTCTCTTGTCTTTTTGCTTTTGTGTGCATTAGATTAATGTTTGTGGGTGTCGTTGATGTAAGTCCTCACGAGACTACAACTCGTCCACTAGGGACATCTAGGGGTTTAAAGGCTTGTTGCATACGCTAAATGCAAACGTGATCCCTACGAAAGTGGCTTAGTTTAATTTTATTTTAAAATTATTTCTTACATTTTATTTCATTGTTTTGCTTGAGGACTAGCAAAATGTTAGGTTTGGGGTGTGATAAGCGGTAAATATATCAATATTTACCGTCTATTTTACTTAATATTTTGTATAGTTTCTTGAGTTTTGTGAATATTTTGATGTGTTTTGTGTTATTTTATAGATAAATAAAATAACAGGACTCTCTGGAAGCAATTTGGGGACAAAACATCGAAAAACGGACAAAAAGGGTAAAAATGTAAATTTCCTGCTAAAATGCGTCGTTTGCTAAAATGCGCCGTCTACTAAAATGCGCCGAGTGCTATCATGCGCCACTAACGTACGCCATACACGTGTCAAAATCAGAGAAACTTACTATCATGCGCACATGCTAACATGGGCATGCCACGTGTCAACATCATAGCAATCTTGCTAACGTGCACCGGAAACGTGTCATCATCCCATGCTGCCGACATTTACTATGCACGCATCACGATGCAGAAATAATAATTCAGTTGCCAATGCAACCGACGCCACGTGTTACGATCTCGTTTAATCAAACGCGTGTCGCGATGCGCAAGGGTTCTGCGTCGTGACGCGCGGGGCATAATTTTCACCATAAATAGAGGCTGAAATCATAAGGAAAATTCATACCTTCTTCTGGGGAATTCCTTAAGAATACTAAGAAGATTGTATCTTGTTTGTTTATTTACAACTTTCTGTATTTAATTTTATTTTATTTTACGCAATAGTTCTTATTTTATTTTATTTTACTTTTCAATTTTTATTTTTACTGTTCACTATGAGGAGGTAACTCCCTTCTGCTGGGGTAAAAGGTTAATATTTAGATTAATCTCCCTTAATTATAATATATAAACTTTTTAAAACCTGACTTAATGGGATACCGCCTTTATGGTCGTTTGGACTTAATTAAATTGATTTTAACCTGACTAAATTGGATACCGCCTTCATGGTCGGTTGGAATTAATTATAAATTTGACTTAATCATGATACCGCTTATATGGTCGGTTGGTAAATATCACGTAAAGTTAATATATTATAATAAGGGAGATATCTAAAATAGAAGTAATAAAAGTGGATCCTCTAACCCCAGCATTTTCTTTATTGCTTTATTTACCTTTTTACTTTCAAGCTTTTACTTTATGTCATTTACTTTATTTACGTTTTTACTAGTCCTAAATATGTGTTGTAACTAAACCCAATATTTGGGGTTGTGATAAATTCCAATATCACCGGTTTATAAGGGGTTATTTTACGATTTGGGGAATATAAATGTTTATTTATTGAGCCTTAAGCTTGATGCTTCTTGTTAACTGGCCATTAATAAGATTGATTTGGTAAACTTAAAATGAACTTGGAAAAGAGATTTTAGGTTTCAGCCTTAGACTCAATAGCTCACAATCTCCCTCAAGGATAGATAACCCTTAATAGATTTCCTTACATGATAGGAATATACCTGGGGGCGGGGGTAGCCATAATTAGAACTTAATCTTAATGAATTCAGGTAACTTGGTTGACATAGGAATATGATTAATTGGGTTATACTAGGTATTTGCATCTGACCATCGGAAAAGGCTTTTGCATAAATTCGTGTTCCAGGTTAATAAACCAATATATTGCACAAACGTGAAATAAACACTTCATCTTTAAAAGATATTGGAATGATTCACAACCCTAGATAGTTTAATAAAATTGAATTTTCCTTTCATTTACTTTCACACTGTTTTATTTACTTGTTTTAGTTTAAAATCACCATCCAATCAAACAACCAATCTATTAGATACTCGTAAATATTTGGCTTCATAAATTAATAGCTTAGGTATTAAGTCCTTGTGGGATCGATACATTTTATACTATTTGAGCGATACGTGCGCTTGCGTTATACGTGTGTAATCACGCCGATCAGTTGCCTCTCTACCTTGATAACCATGTGAAGCATATCCTCCAAATCAAGATAATGATGCAACTCCACCATGTTGGCAATCTCTCTATTCAAGCCCCCTAAAAACCGTGCCATAGTAGCTTCTGCATCCTCCACTAAATTTGCCTTGATCATGGCAACCTTCATCTCAGTATAGTAATCCTCTACACTTCTGGCCCCTTGATACATATGATGTAGTTTCTGATACAACTCTCGGTAGTAATGGCTAGGTATGAATCATTTCCTCATGGGACCTCAAAGTTCTTCCCATGTCTGAACTGGCCTCTCATAATTCCTCATTTTATTAGTGACAATCTGATCCTACCAAATCATTGTATAATCAGTGAATTCCATGGCTACCAGATTGATCTTATTCTCATCAGAATAATGATGACAGTTGAAAATCAACTCGATTTTCTTCTCCCACTCCAAATACGCTTCAGGATCATTCTTGCCTCGGAAGTTTGGCATCCTGATCTTGATGCTACTCAAATCACCATTAATATCACCATGCCTACCATAACCCCTCATGTCATAATCCTCACGTGTGTCATCAAATCCTCTCTGCCTATCAAACCTCTTATCTCTTCTATCATGCTTCCGCTCTTGCCTATGATTCATGGGCCTATACCTCTCTTCCTCCTCAACAAAGTCTTCCAAATCATCAAACCCATTGGGATCATTCTCGGCCTCCTCTTCCACTACTGGTACTCGAGGTGGTGGAACTTGCCGCGGTGGCAAAACTTGTGGTGGTACTTGTGGAATACTGCCTATCTGTATACTAGCAACACTCTTTGACAACCTCTCCAAAGCAGTATTCATGTTCTCCATCATATCTGTAAACTTCCTATATAAAGCCTCAAGTTTCTCATCCACCATCAAACTAGTACCTGCCATCTCAAATCTTCAACAAACAGATTATAACAAATATTTTTTTTGGGATAAAGTAAGTGTATTAACCAAAAGAAAACTATACAAGAGCAAAGGGGCATACCTCAGACTACTAGAGAGGACAGGCCCTCCTAGAACAAAATCCGAAAGGCTACAAGCAAAATAAGATCAACAGAAGATGTCATCGAGCAAGTGCCAGGATATGTGAAGCCATTTATTGTCATAAGATGGATTCACCTTTCGTAAAAAGCTAACACGATTCCGAACATCAAAAAAATATCACTAAGCAGAACAGAAACAGGCCGAAGAGGCGCATCATGAGTGCGGGCATTCCTCTCCCTCCAAATATGGTAAACTGACGCAGCAAAAGACGGCTGAACAAGAAGATGACATGAAGAGGCATCAAAAAACTGACATATCCACTCAACAGTCTGAAGCCAATCTCGGCAACTCCAATCTAACCCACACAAAGCCAGCACAGTCGACCAGATCCTCGAAGAGAAGAAGCACTGGAAGAAAAGATGATCGATATCTTCACTTGAACAACCACAGAGAATACATCGCGAGCAAGCAAAGATACCGAACCTCATCAAACTATCCTGAGTACAAAGGCCTCCCTGAATAGACATCCAAAGCAAAAAAGAATGTCGGGGAATGGCCTTCCGGAACCAAACAACTCGAGACCAATGCACCAAGGTTCCCCTCATCCGCATGGCATTCCAGACACCATCCACTGAAAATCTCCCTCTACTATCATCCTCCCAAACCAGCTCATCCTCCCTCATACTAGAAAGATTCTGAAGATGGGCCCGATCCAAATCAACAAGGGTAGCAGACCTAGATGGGGGCCACCGCCAAGAAGAATCAGAAATAATGGAAGCAACTGTAGCCATCATATCCAAGTCAGAGTCATAAATCACTCTCTCATCCAACGTATCCACAATCGGACCATAGGATGCCAAAAATCAAACCACAATAAAGTCTTCTCACCATTCCCAATCCTAACTCTCATCCGCCGCCGAGACCAATAACGAAGCTCCAAAATCTTACGCCAGATCCAATAGCAATCTGTAGGGCAAGGCACCTCCCAAAAACTCTCCCCCTCAACAAATAAGACTGAACCCAATTCGACCAAGAAGAAACCTGGCCAGAGCAAAGAAACCAAATGTGCTTAACAATAGCCGCTATATTCCAAGTATCCAATCTCTTAATCCCCAGCCCCCCTCCTTTAGAGGTAATGACATGAGTCCAACCACACCAGAGACATTACAGGATGCAGCTAACAACTTGGAGGAGCCCATGCAGTTGCCAACAGGTCCAATCACACGCCAAAGAGCAAAGAAGATCAGAGAGGCTTTTGCGGGACTAGCTCAGAGCTATGTGACCAGTTGCAGTAACCAAGTCAAATGCACACTAGAGACACATATGGGCATAACCAGAGAGGTCCCCAAGCTATTTCATTTTACCCAGATCATCTCAGACTGAAGCATAGCAGAGCAGCTTCAGCACCAGCACCCTTTTGACCCGATTTGACCTATTTTGGGACTATGTTGAATTTGGCCAAATGGGGTCATTTTTGTCATTTTTGCTCAACATGTTGACTTTATTTATGATGTAATTAAGCTAGTTGATCAGGTCATTAGGGTTAATTATGCTTAGAACCTTGCTTATTGAGTAAGCACGTCAATTTACTATTTGACGTAAGCACCTCAAATTAGCTTAAGTTAGATTAGTTTCTAATCATTGTTTTAAGCTACTTTAGTGGGAAAAGACTTTTGGGGACGTGCTTGAGTGAAAGCTTTGGTTAGTTTTTAGGTCTTTTGGTAATTTCACTTTAGGGACATTTTTGTCCATTCACACATTTAGGGTTTCTCTTTGTAACCTTTTTAAAATTTGTTTTCTTCTTCTTTGGAATAACATTCACGATATTTTCATCAAACTTTCAAGCTTTTAAGCTTTGGCTATGGCTAAACCCTTGTTGAGGGAGGGATTCCCCTTTTCAAGTTCACTTATCTAAGCTTGGCAACTTAGTGGCGTCTCCATTGCTAGCAAAATATAATCTGATTTCATGCTTGTGGTTATCATGGACGTGAGTTTCATGGTGGTTAGGGGCTGATCTTGGTTGGGTTTTGTTCCTACAAAATCAGTATTCAAAGTTCTTGGGGTTTTGAGAAAGATGCTTGGGTGTTTCTTGCTGATTCTTGTTGATTTGTGATCAAAATAGCATGAATAACATTCTGCCCTTGAGTGTTTTTGATTGATCATGAGTATTTCTTTGAGTTAATCTTTGGCTACTTAGGTCAAAATTGGGGCTTTTGTGTTCTTTGCGTGAATCAAGTGTTTAGTTGTTAATTGTAAGTTACTATGACGTGTTTAACATTGTTATTAAGTTATTAGTGTCAAAAATCCAAAAAAAAAGAATCAGATCAGATTCGACCTAGTGAGATTTATTGATATATCTTGTCTTGCTATTGTTGAATACATGCAATTAGTGTTGTTTCCATAGGTATTATTCATATCAACTTTGCAAAAAATCAGAATTGACATCATTCATCTTGGTATTTACGTGAGCTTACTTGTTTGCATTCTTGTGAAGTTAGCACAATCTTGTGAGTTTAAGTGAAAAGAAAGAAAGATTGAGTGCATTATTGATGAATGTGAATGTGTAATTGATGAAACAAATCTGAATGCACCAAATTTGGTGATTGGAGTGAGTTGTATCATTGTTATCTTGCTGATTTGTGTTGTTAAATGTTGAAGAATCAAGTGAAGCAAGGTTGAGTGCAAAAAAATTGCACTAAATTCGTGTGTATCCAAGCAAGTATCACTTGCCACCTCTTGAAATATTATTATTATAAGTGAAGAAGCAATAAATTCATCATTAGCTTGACATGGGAACTTGTGTGTAATAATTTGTTTTTAAGGTGCTTGAAGAGGCAAGTAGTTGCATCCCTTAGTTGCTTGCATAAACTATTTACTTGGCTTGTAATTTCACTTGGCTGAATTCGAAATTGAGTTAGTTACATTGTAACTAGATCATTTATACTTATTTGCAAGTTGAAAGGTAGATATTACCACATTGTCGAATTGATTATATGAGTTACATTGTCATTTGAGTTGTATTTATATATATTAAGGATATAACTTGAAAATTACCCAATGTGGTAATCTTGTTATTTGCATTGTATTTCATTTACTTTGTATACACTTTGAGTGTGAGAGACAAAAGAAAAGAGGAAAAAAAAGAGTTAAAAAAAAAGAGGAAAAAAAAAAGAAAAGAAAAGAGTGAGACAAAAACAATAGCGAGTGATCACAAGATTGGCTAAGTGTCACATTGGGTGTTTGCTTGTTTGTTTGCGCATTTAGCTAACTCGACTTTTTTCTTATTCCGTGCACTCTAGCTTAAGTATCTTTGATTGAGTCTTCATGATTACTATTCTTATTCGCATTAATCCACATGCACTATATACATTATTGGTTCTTTGTGTTTCTGCTAGCTTGTGGACTACACCTTAGTTGACCATTCTGGGAATTGAGTTGATTTGTAATTGAATTGAGGAAGAACTCAAGAGTGGTAAAAGGCAGTGATTGTGAGCACAGTATTGAGTAAAAGCCAATAGAGTGCAAACACGAGTGGAGTGATATATCATTCGAGTGTAAACACATGAGATTGTGAGGATTTACATATTTGTTTTGCTTTTTATTATTTCTAATCTGTTTGTTTAGTGTTGAGATGGCAGGTCCAAGTTTAACCATTGATGATAAGATAGTGGTTTTGGATACTTTCAAAAGTGATCCAAGATATTATGAGTGATTATAGAAGATCTTATGAGAAATGGAAAAAGACTTGGAAGGTAACTAAATATGCAGTGAATGAAGAGTGTACTCAAAAACCAAAAGCTATTGAAGTTGTGTGTAATGAAGTGAGAAGAACTTGTGATGTTGAGTGCATAGCAAATGAAAACACTTGTGAGGCCTTGAATGTTGTGAATTGTGTTATAAGTGACATGGTGAGTGAAAATGCTTGTGAGACCGTGAGCATTGAGGGAGTAAACACTTGTGAGGTAGTGTGCTTTGAGGTTGAAAAACATAGTGAAGCTAAGCAGGTGTGTGAGGAGGTCTTCACAAGTATGGTTGAGATAGTGGCCATGAGTGATGATGAAGCTGTGAGAGCTGGTGAAAGAAAGTATATGTGGTAGTGGAGTTTTTCCATAACATTTTCTCTATTGTTTATGCTTTTTCATCGCAGGTACAAGTGGTCAAGTATGATTCTTTTATATTCAATATCCTCATCCAATTGTTTTGTCATAACTATCTATGATCCGGGTTCAGATTCGAGGACGAATCCATTTCAAGAGAGGGAGAATGACATGATCCAAGGGACAACATTTGACATGAATGCAGTCACCCAAGGAACATTAGAGCCTTTGCAATTGCCAATAGGCCCAATCACATGCCAAAGAGCTAAGAAGATCATAGACGCAATAGCGGGGCCAGAGTTTGCATATAATATATGCATTCATCCTTCTAGTTTTTACTTGCCTTATGAGATTGATTATGATTCTAATTCTTTAACTCCTATGGATTTTTTATCTTTGATTGTTATTAAGCTTGGGAGTATGAATGATAAAGGAAATGCAGAGTTGGTGAGAATAATAGGTTTCCAACGCATTGTGTTTGACCCCGGCAATTGGGTGTGGCTTTATATGCAAGAGGAAAAGATACAAGCATAACGAAGATCCAAGTTGCAACCAAGAAGGGATAGTCTATTTCAAGTCTTGGAACGGATTAATGACAATGCATATAAGCTGGATTTGCAAGGTAAGTACAATGTATCTACTACTTTAAATGTTTCTAACTTAAGAGCACATCTCGGGTAACCACCAATCCGATGATAATTCCGAACCAATTCCTGACACAAAATAATGTTGTCGCTGATACGCCTACCCGCAACAAAAGCATATTGATTATGACTTATCACTGAAGGAAGGATAACCTTGATCCTATTCGCAATAAGCTTAGCAATACACTTGTAAATAGTGTTGCAACAAGAAATAGGCTGATAGTCCTTAACCTGGCAAGGGTTGGGAATTTTAGGAATCAGAACAATAGAAGTAGCATTAACCTGCCTCAAGAGACGCCCAAAGGAAAAGAAATAGTGAATATCACAAAGGACATCATCCCCCACAACATTCCAAGACTTCTTAAAGAAACCCGAATTAAATCCATCTGGGCCTGGAGCTTTATTGTCCTTCAACGCGAACAAGATAGCCTTAATCTCTTCATCCGAAACCTCCCGGGTAAGAGCCTCACTCTGCTCAGCTGTCACATGCCTAGTAATTGCATATCTAAGGGCAACCCTATCAATATCTTGCTGACAATGCTAGGAGCCCAAAAGGGTCTAAAAAAGAAACAATCTCATCTCTAACCAAAACAACATCCTCCACACAGGTCCCATCCTCCTTAGTGATAGAAGTAATCTTGCTACGGCCGTGAAGGCTCTTCATAGCAGTAAAGAAGAATTTAGTATTCTGATCCCCAAGGTTTAGCCATTGAACATGAGATTTTAGTCTATTGAAGCCTTCCTCAGCTCGACTCATGTCACCATACCGTAACGAAAGACTAGTTTCTTCAGCTAACAAAGCAGTCCACTGGGGCACTCCTGTAAAGCACAATGCACTCTATCAAACTCTCCTCCCTCAATCTCCAAAACCTTACTCGGAATCTTAGAGAAATGCTCAACATTAAACTTCTTCAAGGCCACCTTAATAATCTCTCCAGCTTACAACATAAACGGAACATCAGAGTGCCATGAACATCAATATCCCAAGCCCTAGCCACAACTGAGAGAAAATCGGGATGATCAGCCCAAAAATCAAAGAATTTGAAGGGAATTTTCCTCTTTGGGAGCTCTGTAAGTTTAACCACCATAGGAGAATGATCTGAAATCTGAGGGGGAAGAAAGCGGGCAGCAGAGCCCGGGAAGAAGAGCCACTCCCAAGACGAATTAGCGAGAACACATGGTCCAACTTACGCCAAATAGGAATTGAATCTGCTTATTAAACCAAGTAAACTGACAACTAGAGAACTAAAGATCATCCAACCAGCCTGACCCAAACAGCAGCCCAATCATCTTTCCCAAGCATCTTTCCACGCCGGCCATGCCATAGATCAACCACAATGCTCAATCGGAGAGCGAATAACATTGAAGTCTCCCAAAATAAGCCACGGAGAATCATCAAAAACACTACCACTAGAAATCAAGTCGGCCTAAAGCTTCCGACGCTTCTCGTAGTCACACTCACCATAAACCACCGAAACCACACAAGTCCACAACCCAGAAATATGAGACACACTACAATGAATAACTTGAGATGAAAAGTGAATAATACTAACATCAATGTCATAGAGTTCCAACACACAAAATACAGCCAAACGGAAGAATATCAGAGTGGCAAAAAAACTTCCATGAAGGATTAATCGCCAAGAGATACATTCACAAAATTAACCTCCTTTACCTTGGTTTCAACTAAACCACACAAAAAAGCTTCTCATCACGAAGAAACCTCCTAACTTCAGCTTGTTTTATTGGGTCATTGAAACCTCGAATGTTCCAACAACCAAAAATCATTAAAACAGAGAAGAGTGGAGCCAAACCCAAACAAATCAGCGTCGTCGACCCCCTCTCGGGGACTGCTGTTTCTGACTCCTTTTACCACCAGAAGCCTTTCTAGATTTATTACCATAAACCAATTTCCTGATCTCATGAGAATCAATGACCTTATTAGCCAAACTGTTGTCATCGGGAGTGGGCGAATCATAAGTTCTAGAAGGCGGAGACTCAGCTAAAACAGACTTGGGAAGATCCTCAACAAGAAGTGAGGCAGTTATTACCATATGCCTCCGTAATAACTGCCTCAGACGAAACCACAGACATAAGAGGAGTTACTAGAGCCGATTCCAACCTATTGGAAGAGCACTCACCCAAAACAAAAACCTGTCAGTGGGAACATCCTGAATCACATCAACGCTCAAGCCAACAGGAGTGGTCACAGTCGCTCCCTTGCCTTTCTTCTTCTTAGTGAACGGAATCCAGGCACCCTCCTTTACCTCAGTAGTGTCAGCCGTAACAACTTTATCCGTAGAAGGAATAGATGGCTTGGGAGTCCAGGACTGAGAGGGTTTACTAACCTCCTTACTAGGAGCCTTTTTAGGGCAGGAATTCACCGAATGGCCAAAAACTTCACAAGTAGTACATTTCACTGGAACCCATTCAAACTCAACCCTAATAGGTGCCATAGTACCATCAGGATACTGGAAAACAATCTCCTCGACGAGGGGGTTCCGAGCATCAATCTAAACACAAACTCGAGCGAAACTGAGCCGTTTCCTGGAAAGGGTAATATGGTCAGCATTGAGAGGTCTCCCAACTGCACTTGCCACATAATTAATCCATTTAGCTGTCCATAAGTCAAAAGGCAGGTGAAAGAGTCTAACCCAAACCGGAACCTTAAATAGGTCCTCCTTGGTCAAAGAAAGCCAGGTTGCCAAAGTTTGAGAACCAACGGTCTATTAGCCATATGCCAAGGGGCTCCGTCCACCACCGCACTAGCTTCATTAAGGCTATCAAATCTAAACAAAAAGAAGCCGTTATCAGAAGTAAGAACCTCTAGCAAACCAAGTCTCCCACATAACTTGTGCGCAATAGAGTTGACAATTGAAAAGGAAGTCTTTTACCCACAAAGTAACCAACCAATGTACTCTGCCAATACACATTACCCTCTTCAAAAACCTCAGCATGAGGGCATACTATAACCATACCATCAATAACATTTGGTTGAACATAGTGCAGTGCGGTAGAAAAACATGCTGAATCAAGAGGATCTACTCCTTTAGGTCCATTCAGCGCAATAGCATAACTCTTAGGACAAGCAGAAGCATTGCCCCCCAAAGCTACTGCATTAGATTGAACATTCATACATGCACTAGTTGCCTTAGCAACCCCATAGACACTAGCACCACCAACTAAAGTACTCAATTTCGCAGCCGGTGAAGCAAGCCGAGGAACAAAACTAGAAGGCGAGACTAAGCCACCACAAGACACAGTCCTAGAATCGCCAAAAGAGTTACCAGCATTAACGGCATCACCAATGTCATTCACAGGGAAATAAGAATTCAAGACCGAGGCAGCAAAAGCCTCACTAGCAATAGACACAGCAACCTGACTCACAGAGTCACACAAACCAGTCACTACATAAACAGAATTACCAGCCAAAGTCTCACAAACTAGAAGCACTATAGAAGAGCTAACGGGCGGATTCAAAGTCTCAGAACTAGGAAGACCCCCACCACTAGAGCCACCCTCAACACCAATAGCATTAACACAACCACTACAAGCAGAACCACCATTCAACAAACCCACAGCACAAGAGCCTAACTTGCCAGCAGAACCACCTGCAACACCGTGCCCAGGATCACAAACGATAATAGACCCAGAGGTTGCACCAAGCCTAGAACCACCATAACTTGAGCAGCCAACAGATCCTCCGTCAACACCAAGTCCAGAACCACAGCCAACCGAACCCCCGTCAACACCAAGTCCAAAACCACAGACAACAGAAACTTGGTCAACACCAGGACCAGAACCACAAACGCTAACAGATCCAGAGGGTACACCATACCCAGACCCACAAACAAGGCTACCAGATGCAGAGGCCAAAACCAAAGAGCCAGAAACAGGAGGAGCGACACCAGCAGATAAAGAAGGCTTGGCACTGGTCACGGACCCCGGCACCAGTGAGCAGACAGTAGAAGAGCTCGCAAGACCCGTCATAGTTTCCAAATGACCTAAACCAAAATCCACAATGAGGCGAGGCTGTAGATGCCAAAGAATCACGAGAGAACCCTAATAGCCTTGCGGCCAACTCCAGGGAGGCACGGCCCCACCACAGGTAAACCTGACGGAGACATATGGGGAATACGGGAAACAATGGGAAGAAAGGAACGAAGGCAGAAAGGGGAAGAGCCAAAATAAAAGTAAGAGGGTAGAGAAGATGGAAAAACAGTGTTATCGATTTGGTAGAAGACCAAAAGAGATTAAGGCTCACGACGATCTAAGACGGAATCGCCGAGAGGGAAGGGAAAGTTAAGAGCATTTTGTTTCGGCGACGATTTGGGTTATCCCATTTTTTTTTATCTAAGTTTGGCAAACTTAGTGGCGTCTCCATTGCTAGCAAAACTCTACAAGGAATCATCTTAAAGGTTCTCAAGGGCAAGTTCTTTGTGGGTCTTCTTTGTGGCCTTGAAAGGGTTTTGTTCCTACAAAATCAAATTCGAGTTCTTGGGGTTCTGTCTGTTGCTTGGGATTTGCTTGGATTTCGAATCCAAGTGGGTTTCTTGTTAAGATCCTTGCAGCGGAGGATGCGCCTCTTACTGATCCGGCTTATGAGGATTGATCTCTCCATTCTCCTTGTTTGTATATATTTTTTTAGTTTATTTAATTTCCTTTCTTCTATTTGTTTTGTTTTGTTTTCTGTTTCGTTTGTAGGACGACATCTTTTTTTGGATAAAGTAAGTATACTAACCAAAGAAATAACAAAAGCACAGAGGCATACCCCAGAGAGCTAAGGAAGACAGGCCTTCCTAGCTACAGAACAAAAGCCAATTAGGCTAAAGACAAGCAAAATCAAATCAAAAAAATATAGTCGGATAGTTGCCAAGATTGTTGAAGCCATCTATTATCATATGAAAGCTTCACCTTTCTTGAAAAACTAGCACGAGTTCGTACAGTAAACATAATATTGGTCAAGAGAACTCTATATGGACTAGGAGACTCGTCATGTAGTCGAGCATTCCTCTCCTTCCATATGAAGTAAACTGCAGCGGTAAAAGATAATCGAACAAGTAAATGAAACAAAGATCCACTACTATACTGCTCCATCCACTTAATAGTCTGCATCCAGTCATGAGAGCACCAATCTATACCACATTTAGCCAAAATAGACGACCATATCTGAGAAGCAAATGAACACTTGAAGAAGAGATTATCTTTATCCTCCCCCGAATGACCACAAAGCACACACGTAGAACAACCTGAAATGCCAAAAGCCATTAACCGATCCTAAGTATAAAGGCCTCCTTGAATCGTGAGCCAAAGCATAAAAGCATGTCTTGGAATGGCCTTTAGAAACCAAACAATTCGGTACCAACTCACCCGATTACTTCTTACCCTCAACTCATCCCAAGCACTCCTGACCAAAAAAATACCTTTATGATCATCCTCCCACACCAGCACATCCTCATTCGTATCACAAGGAACAAAATCCAAAGGCATAGAACAAGCCAATTGGAGAAGATTGGTTGACCTCACTGATGGCCATCGCCAACAGTTACCATCAACAATAGCGGCCACCCTAGCCATCTTATCTAGTCCTGAATCATAAATGACTCTCTCTCCCAAGGTATCCACAATTGGTCCCAGACCCAGAGGGTGCCAATTTTCATACCATAATAAAGCTTTCTCACCATTCCCAATCTGAAACCTCATCCTACGACGCACAAAATTACGAAGGCCTAAAATTTTCCGCCAACTCCAAGAACAATCACTAGGACAAGTAACTTCCCAAAAACTACGCCCCCTCAACAAGTAAGAGCGTACCCACGTAGACCAAGAGGATTCCTTACCCGAATTAAGAAACCATAAGTGCTTAGTAATAGCCGCCTTATTCCAATCCTCTAGCTTCTTAATCCCCAAACCCCATTCTTTGACAGGCAACAAACTCTATCCCAAGCCACCTTCGCCCCTGTCGAAACAAGCTCACTACCCTTCCAAAGAAATGACCTCAGGATAGACTCCACCTTCCTAATTACAGTCTTTGGCAATATAAACAACGAAGACCAATACACCTGGATAGAAAATAGCACTGATTTAATTAGCTGTAAATGTCCCGCAAAAGAGAGAGATTTACAGCTCCAATTCTTAGCTCGGCCAATAATACGCTCTATAAGGACATTACAATCAGAAGCCCGAAGTTTTGAAGAAATCAACGGAACTCCTCCCAGGTAACGCATAGGGAGCACACCTTCCTGAAAACCCAAAAGCCTGAGCAACTTGTGCTTGTATACTGAGGAAATACCACTAGAAAAAAGTTGGCTCTTTGCTGGATTAGGAACCAAACCTGACAACCCATAAACTGATGAAGACAATCCCTTACCATGGAAACTGAAGCCTTCTCTGCTCGACAAAAATCATGAGATCGTCCACAAAGAGATGGGTAAGATGATTCTTAGAAACCGCCAATGATACCTGAAACCCTGCTTTTGAGTCATCTTGTGAAGTAAGCCCGAGAGAACTTCCATAGCCAAAACAAAAAGATATGGAGACATAGGATCCCCCTGACGTAAACCACGACCTCCTGGAAAGAAACCATTCAACGCTCCATTAATAGAAACATAAAACATAGTAGAAGTCATACATTCTCCTATCCAACCAACCATCCTATCAGGAAACCCAATACTTAGCACTTCCAACATAAAATCCCATCGAACTGTATCATAAGCCTTCATCAAATCAATCTTAAGAGCACACCTCGGCACCCCACCACTCCTATGATAGTTCTTGACCAACTCCTGACATAATAATATATTGTCACTAATATGTTGACCCGCCACAAAAGCAGATTGGTTGGAGCTTACCACGGAAGGAAGAACAACCTTAATCCGATCTGCAATAATCTTAGAGATACATTTATAAATAGTGTTGCAACAAGAGATAGGCCGAAAATCCTTAACCTGAGAAGGATTAGGGATCTTCGGAATAAGAGCAATAGATGTGGCATTCACCTATTTCAAGAGCTTCCCTGAGATAAAAAATGAGCGAATAGCATGAATAACATCATCACCTACCACACACCAGGCTTTCTTGAAGAAACTTGAGTTAAAACCATCTGGTCTAGGAGCCTTATGATCTTTTAAAGAAAACAATGCAGCCTTAATCTCTTCTTTTGAAACCTCTCGACTAAGGACCTCTCTCTGCTCATCAGAAACAAACTGAGTAATGGTAGAGTGAAGAAGATCTCGATCAAAATCTGGCAAACTCGGCTGAGGCCCTAACAGAGTACTATAAAAGGACACAATCTCCTCTCAGACCAATGCAGGATCCTCCAAATGAGTATTATAATATGTGGTTATAGAAGTAATCTTACTTCTCTGATGATGATTCTTCATAGCTTGGAAAAAAACTTTGTATTTGATCACTAAGATAAGCCACACTGAACTCGGGATTTTTGTCTCATGAAATTTCCTCATCTTGACTCAGATTTCCATAAAGCAAAGACAATCTCACCTCTTCACTCAGCAGAAAGGGATCAGAAGGAGACTCTGTAGCGCACTCTGCACCCCTCCAACTCTCTCTAACATATGTGGTCCTCCTAGAAAGATTAGAAAAGTGATATAAATTAAACTTCCGTAGCGCCACCTTCACACTCTTCAATTTCTTACAAAACCGAAACATTGGAGTACCACAAATATCCACATCCCAAGCTTTAGCTACCACTGACACAAAATCTGGATGCTCAGCCCAAAAATCAAAAAACTTAAAAGAAATCTTCCTTGTAAGGGAGCTTCAAGAGAGTAACCACCATAGGAGAATGATCTGAGATTCCCGAGGGTAGAAACCTAGCTACTGAACCAGGAAAGAGCACTCCCAAGAGGTATTAGCACCACCCGATCTAGTTTCCGCCAAATGGAGAATCAATCTGTTTATTATGCCAAGTATACCTACACCCGAAAACTGAACATCTGCCAAACCACCCGCCCAACACAAACCCAACTCATCCTTCCAAGAAGGCCAATCCAAACTGCCACCATGATGCTCAGAATGATTGGAAATCGCATTAAATCCCCCAATACTAACCATGGACTGTGTCAAACTCACAACCACTAGCAACCAAGTCAGCCCAAAGTTCTCGACGCTTCTCATAAATACATTCTCCATAAACCACTGTTACCATACAACTCCAAGCAGAAGAAACATGAGCAACATGACAGTGAATAGCTTGAGGAGAAGATCGAATAATAATAACATCCACATCTGAGGGGTTCCAACATACCCAAATTCTTCCAAAAGGAACAACACCTGATTGATAAACAAACTTCCAAGAAGGATCAATAGCACGAGACACATGTAGAAGATTACCATCCTTAACTTTAGTCTCAACCAGTCCACAAATTGAAAGCTTCTCATCACGGAAAAACCTCTGAACTTCAGCCTGCTTAGTAGGGTCATTAAGACCCCGAATATTCCAACAACCTAAAATCATTTAAACAATAAAGAGATAACCAACACAACATATCATCTCCTCCACCTTCCACCACGAGGTGAATGGCTATTTCGATCCCTCTTACCACCAGAGTTCTTCTTATTTTTACCACATTGACCCAACCGTTTCTTCTCTAAAGAATCTTTAGCTTTCATTGCCAAAGAGTTATCAATACGAATGGGTGATACATCATCCTCACATTGCTCATTTACGGCCTTCTTACCAAGATCAGATATGGCTTCCTCACCATTTATAGAATCGGTACCCTTGGTTTCCAAAGCCACCGTACAACACAACTCCTTACTATGATCTTCAGGCTTTTTGCTATTAGGCATTCTCACTAAATGGGAGCATTCCTCTTCTTCCTCCTCATTAAGATGACATGTTGGATGAATTGCATGGTTCTAAAATTTTTAGTAAGATTGATTTAAAGAGTGGATACCATCAAATTCGCATGAGAGAGGGAGATGAGTGGAAAACTGCATTTAGACTAAGCATGGCTTGTATGAATGGTTACTTATGCCATTTGGTCTTTCAAACGCACCTAGCACATTTGTAAGATTGATGAATCATGTTATGCGTGCATTTTTAGGTAAGTTTGTTGTGGTTTATTTTGATGACATCTTAGTTTACAGTAAAACAGTAGATGAACATGTTATGCATTTGAAGCATGTTCTTGATGTGTTAAGGTAGGAAAAACTGTATGTTAACTTTGATAAGTGCACTTTTTGTATGAATATAATTGTTTTCCTTGGATTTGTTGTGAGTGCAGATGGCATCGAGGTAGATTTGGAAAATGTGAAGGCAATTCAGGATTGGCCAACACCAACAACAGTGACAGAAGTCAGAAGCTTCCATGGATTAGCAGCTTCTACCGTAGATTTATTAAGGACTTTAGTAGTATTGCACACCACTGACTGAAGTAGTGAAAGAAACTGTTGGCTTCAATAGGAAGAAGAGCAGAAGCGTGCATTCCAGGATCTTAAAATGAAGTTGTGCAATGCACCAGTTTTGGCGTTACCTAACTTTGAGAAGACATTTGAGCGATTCTTATGCAAGAATAGCGACCAATTGCCTACTTTAGTGAGAAGCTTAATGGAGCAGTTTTGAGATACCCCACATATGACAAGGAGTTGTAAGCACTAGTGAGAGCCCTTGAGACTTGGCAGCATTATTTGTGGCCTCGAGAGTTTGTGATCCACACAGATCATGAATCATTGAAGCATTTGAAGGGCCAAGGTAAGCTGAACAAACGACACGTAAAATGGTTAGAGTTTGTTGAGACATTTCCATACGTAATCCACTACAAACAAGGTAAGGAAAACATTGTCGCTAATGCCTATCGCGAATGTATGCTTTACTTACTTCATTGAGTGCAAGAATGCTTGTGTTTTGAATTTATTAAAGAACTTTATGCTAGGGATATTGATTTAGTACTATCTATGCTGCATGTGAAAAGTCTGCTTTTAGTAAATTCTACCAACATGATGGGTTTCTGTTTAGGGAGAATAGATTATGCATTCCTGTTTGTAGTATGCATGAGTTTGTTAGTGAAAGAAGCACATGGGGGAAGTTTTATGTGGCACTTTGGCATTGCCAAAATGACATGATCCAGGCCGACAACAAAGCAAAAGACCCTTACAAGTAACCAGAAGGGCCAATTATGAGGCAGAGGATCAAAAGACTCAGAGAAGCAATGGCGGGATTAGTTCAGAGTTTTATTGGCCGTTGCACACCAACAAATAGAGACGCATGTGGGCTTCAATAGAGAGGGCCCAAAGCCACTTCACTTGGCCCAAATCAGCTTCAAAGGCCTTTGAAGACTTGAGACTTGGGTATTTTTGTAATTTAGCCTTTAGGGGCATTGTTGTCTTTATGCCTTTAGGGTTTCTCTTTGTAACACTATTTAAGCTTCTTTCTTTTTCATTTTGAAAACAATCAACGAAATTTGTAAAACACAAAAGCTTAAAGCCTTGGCTATGGCCGAATTCTTGTAAGGGAGGGATTCCCCTTTTCAAGTTTGAATTGACTTATCTAAGTTTTGGCAACTTAGTGGCGTCTTCATTGTTAGCAAAACACTACAAGGATTCATCTTAAGGTTCTCAAGGGCAAGTTCTTTGTGGGTCTTCTTTGTGGCCTTGGAAGGGTTTTGTTTCTACAAAATCAAATTCGCGGTTCTTAGGGTTCTGTCCGTTGCTTGGGGTTTGCTTGGATTTCAAATCCAGTGGGTTTCTTGTCATTTGGTATCTAGTGATAAGAACTCACTTGGGTTGGAAACCAAGCAAACCCCAAGCATCTTTCTCAAAACCCCAAGAACTTTGAATAGTGATTTTGTAAGAACAAAACCCAACAAGATCAGTCCCTAACCACCATGAAACTCATGTCCAT
>SKCR01008139.1:0-32387 GCA_019454045.1 Zanthoxylum bungeanum | reverse complement strand
GCCGATCATAGTAGACTGGCGACTCGGTTTGGTTTTATCTTACCTCATGTAATGAATTGAATGACTCGGATATTCCGGGTCAGGTCGACAGTATCTTTTATTGTTCGGAAGACCATCTGGCCGATCTCTTGAAGACCGACGTGTGACTGGGGTAGTTTAGATATTTCCCTCTGGCACATACCATTATTTGAAAGCTCTTTCCAGGCTGGCACCATTATTGTTGCGTGTGGCAGTGTCTAAAAATAGGGTGATTTGACAAGCTGTCATGTGACAGGTTTGCTTTCGGCGAAGACAGTTTTGGGGCAGAGAACCCGTCAATCAACCAGAGGGTCACGTGGATAATGTTATTAAGGTGTGGGAACAGTGTTGTAATTCTCTGAGTATATAAAGAGAAGTTAGATTCATTTGTAAGAGATAGCGAAATTTGTAACAAAAAGAGAGAACACTACTTGTAAAAACTTGAAAGGCAAACAGCTCGGTTCTGTTAGATCTTCCTTGAAAACATGTCGGCCGAGCTAGTTTTCGTAATAAAAACAACACCCCACTTTGTATCCGTGGACGTAGGCTGGACTTGTTCTGCCGAACCACGTTAAACTCTCATATCGATTTTCGTGTTTTCTTTGCCTTTTTGCTACGTTTGCTTTTGTTCTCCGATAACAAAACAAATTCAATGTTGAATGAAGATTGTCTCGGGAGGGTCATCTCGGAACTGTCCCTGGGACGAAAATCACCCGTCAAAAAGTATTGAACAAATGTGGCTCAAATTTTTTATGTACCTTAAGTTAAAATTTTCAGTGAGACTTTGTTGTTTCTTCTAAAAGTGGTATTGTTGCGTGTGACAGAGGAGTAAATCATCAATGTTAATGACTGACTTTTAATCAAACGACCGTAAGAAATTATGGGTTCTCTAGGGACTGGATGAGATTAAAAAAAAAATAGATTTTACGAGGATTTTACTAAAGACTTGTAATGAAAAAGCTATTGGAAAATGAAATATTGATGGGAATTAAAATTTGAAGTTACATATGGAAAAGTTGCAAACTACTCAATCTAAGTTTTACTGGAATTAAACAAATCCTAATTACATAGGAAATCTTGAAAAAAAAATTAACTGCAATAAGAAAATAATTGAAATAGACTTATTGATTTTTAATCGATGTTATGGGCATCTTTCCATTGGCTCCCAATTGGCTTTTATACGCTTTGAAAATAACTTCTTCAATTTTTTTCCTCAACTTTCTTCGATCAACTTCCCATATTCCATTACTTCAGAGAGCATGTGTTTATGGAGGAGTGGTTTTGAAGCTCAGTAATTTCTTGCTCAAAATAATAATTACCCGCTTGATTTAATTATTTTATGTTTAATTAAAATTGGGCTTCCAATGAAAAAATGGTTTTGGGTTGTTTTAATTGTGTTTAATTTATTTTTAGTGCAAACATAGAATTTATTAAAATTATTTTGCTAACTAATTATATTTATGTGCATATTTTTTGTAGATAATTCTTTAGTATTGTTATTTTTTTTATGAAACTAATAGTAAAAGTCATTGATTAGGGAAAAAAAATTAAATATTTTATATAAAATTATTATTTATTTTATAATATACATAAATGTGTGATTATAAATTTCTATGAGGGCCTTACATTTAGGATGAGATCATAGAAAACCGTTTAAATTGTGCATGGATCGAGCCAGCTATGAAATGAAATTAGTATAACTACGTAAAATGAACAAGTCTTTGTTTCACTTTATAGATAATTTTTCCCGTCCCGTTTGAGACGAGATTTGAGATTAAAAAAATACGTCCCGTTTTAAAAATGAGACGAGAAATTTATTCCAAAAATTTAAACGGCACGAGAAAGGATAATAGAATGTGACGGGATTTAGCGGGACGAGACACAAAACAGGACTGTAATGATTTTTTATCCCGATTTAATAGATCGGGATGAGATTGGAATAATTTATCATCCCGATTTCATAAACGGACGGGATTGAGATTGAAAAATCATGCCCCATCGACGTGATATTTATCATCAGATGATGAGATTGACTAATAAGTAATTTCAACATTTAAGATGCACATATTATGCTTTGAAAACAACATGGAGGAGGAATGCACCCAGCAACAATATAAATGATCAGATCCATTAAATGTTATTGGGCTTGCTTGACGCTTTAATAGATTTGGGCTTAAAAAATAATGTCCAATTAGCTTTTTATCTGCGCGTTTAATACACGCCTTTAACGGCCAACAACATTATGCCACTCTCGCCACAGTGACAGTCTTCACGCGCCACCTACACGCGTCCGAATCCGATTACAGTTTCCATTCATCGACGTGATCTCTCTTTCTTCGGTCAATAATTTTCAATGCGGGTCGGTCACATTATTTATCCTCTTTTAAACTCTGGTAAGCACAATGGTAAACTATGCCCTCCCTATTCTTATTTTATTAATTATAGATATAAATAAATATGTATTTTGTGTATATTAATGGGAGTCCGGAGGGAGATATATCTCCGTTGCAGTTGTGAAAATCTTAGGATCTTACAACTAAATGAGTATATATAATCTTATGGGCTCTAAATTGTGTATCGCCATTTTTTAAGGGCAAGTTACTCCTAAGATTATTATATAAACGAGTTTGGGATTCATAATAACATATCATAGTGTCTAAATAACGGGAAGATGTAGTATCATCTTTTCCGTGGGCACATCTTGTTAGCGACATAGTCGCATGATGGATTTTGATGACGTCAACACTTGACGTCTTCGACGCTCATTAGCAAGACATTGCAAAAAATTGTCGAAGTACATTGGTGATGAAGAGCGGTGAATATGAAGACAAGCGCAAACAAGAAGAATATCTTATATTGTCTTAGCTTAGGGCTCTATTTATATAGTGAATTGTTTACTTAAGTACTTAAGCTCATAGGACACATTCACATTCATATAGATGCATTAAGGTCATGTGTAAAATGCTTTAAAACTTCATATCCTGCATTTTGACACTGAGACCAACATACCGGTCCCATACCGATGGACCTGCCCTGTTTGTAAGCTCTCTAGAACCGGCACACTGCATACCAGTTACATACCGATCACCATACCGGTCTACCTCTGTTTTGCATAGCCACTGGAACTGGCATAACACATACCGGTCTACCATACATGTCTATATGTGGATTGCATACTTATTGGAATCGGCACGAGCCATACCGGCTATCATACCAGTTTCCATACCAATGAGGCTATTTGATATACATGCTTATTGGAACCGACAATGACCATATACCGGTACCCATATCGGTGTCCATACAGGTCTAACATATATATTTAAACTGTAATATAGTCGTTGCCCTGTCAGACTGGCATACCGGTGTCTGAAGACCGGCATATCGGTCTCAGGCAGAGCTATTGGAGCAAATTTCATTTTCACTATAAATAAAGCCCCAAATTCGTTTTTGCCACACACAAGAACCTTCATACAATTTATTATAAGGCAAAATTATAGAGTTTACTAAACCTTCATAATCATACACTCTCATTCATCAAGCTCACACACTACACCTTCATATTATAAGTAGTGAGCTTAGAACACTTGAGTAAGCAACTCACATCTTGAATCTTCATTATCTTTGTGAGTGCCCAAGTGTATTTCATAAATCTTTTTATCAAACACTTGAGGTTGTAAAATCCATTTGTGAGTGAGTATACTCAAAATGGTCATTGTAAAGACTTTTCAGTGAACCTATATCTAAAACTTATCGTAAGAGGTTTAGAGTGAACCTAGTGTGTAAAACTTTTGGTTGCAAGTGAGCGACGGAAAACTCGTTGTAAGTTGTGGACTCAACTTAGTGGAATTCTTCAAGCGCAGCTTGGGGGAGTGGACATAGGTATTGTTGCCCGAACCACTATAAATCACGATGTTATTTTCTCAATCCCTAAACTCCTTTAAATTATCGCAAGTTTATTTTTGTATTGTATATTAATTAGAAACTTGCAATTAAGCATTATATTGTGTTAGAGAAAATTAAACTAAGAAATTTTATTTACGCATTATTAGGCCATAACCTAATTCATCTCCCCTCTTGGGTATATAGTTGTTACTTGTTATTGACATCTATCATATCCAGGGTATCACATATCTCTGGATATGTGATCAATCAGATTTATTAAAAAATGATTTGCCCATGGGTAATAGTATATAGTAGTGGCCTCTTTTCCATATGTGTGTTTTTAAAGGTTGTCTTTTAGGAGATCAATAATGAGCTGATGACATCAGACGATGGGTTGAGTATAGCTACCTGAGAGCAAAGAGACAGTATGTTGATTGCTCTTATGACTTGATATTTGATGATGGGTTGAGGTATTATTAACGAAGATCGCATCACTCACTCAACATCCATGAAAATTCTAGTTAAATTAAGAAATTATTTCTCCATTTTTTCCCCATGAAAAGTCCAAGATTTGATAATACCTCAGCTTGGCCAGAAGATGATGAGGCTTGTTCACTGTTGCATCGATGAGGCGCCGATACACCAAAACCAACTTAATGTCAAAATTTTTTTTTTGAAAACGTTAGAAATTTTACCGTTAATTCATCAGATTAAGGATTAAGTAAGGTAGGTAAAACCTCCGAATATCTATGGTCCTTAAAAGAAATATATCATCTGAATTCGAACTCAAAACCTGACAAACAAATAAGTGCTAAACCTAAGACACTTCATGTCAAAACATTAATACCAAAGCCAACTTCATGTCATGATTAATGTTAAAGTTATGAATTTATCATATAACCCCATATGGCATTGTTCCTCACAATAAGTAACACGTATGATATATGTTATACGATAATTTCAGCCTTGTAAGCAAATTTATTCACTGGATCATACATCATTGGTGATTATTATTTTTACATTTTTAACCACTACTTAATTAAGTTCAAGAAATCACAAAGTAAATCACATTATAAATATAATATATTTTTTTGGAATACCGAGAAACCCCACATTATCAATTGATGCGTGGGTAAACCAGTGATGTCTCAGGCTCTTACAAGGGTGTTACCCAGGATTTGAACTTGAGACCTTGAAACCAAGGTCCCAAGCTCAAACCGCTGGGCTGCGCCCATTGGGGACATAATTATAATATTCATTAATAGTAAATCTATGTATTACACTTGTCTTCAACAAAATATCATGTGTTGAAAACGATGTAAGATAATCTCATTATCATTACCAGTGAATACATAGTTTTCAATATATACAACCAAGTTATTATTATATCAATTTATCTCTGATTTGATTTTGCAATGAATACTTTGTTAGGGTTGGTGCTCAGAGTGCCAATCCGGATCGTATTTATGTCTGATTCATGAATACGAATAATTCTTTTTTCCATAATATTACTCATTTTATGGTAGCACCTTTTGTCTTTTATATACATATTCGATCTAATTGCGATTAGATATCTAATTATGATTAGATTGGAACTAAATATGATTTAGTGATATGTATATATTAGACAAAGACCCGATAATATATAATGTAGTGCACAGTTACAAAGTAATCTGTAATTGACATTTGGAAGTGACACTACCAAAAATATATTATCAAATAAAGTTTCTCGTCAAGATTTACTAACATGGGTCGGTTATTAAAATTCACTGAGACCAGTACACGTCGTATATCGAGACTTGGTCCGATGGTATATCCCAATGAACCAGAAGTCTGGGAGACTCGTATAGACGTGTAGGTGTTTATATGGGATAAACATTGAACGACTCACCGAAGATTTCCTAATAAATGGTACACCAACGTCAATAGGAATATTCTCGGGTCACGTGAGCATAGTGGTCATTCGACTTGAGATAACACTGTGGATGTATGAGGTATCATCCACACTTTGATGGCAGTCACGTCACCGATCTATTTAGATCAGACCTCCACATGTTCGTTGGGTGTGGACTGATCCTCATGATATCATGTGCGTATCAAGATATGATCCGTCAATTCTGTGTACAGAGCATATGTATCCAATGTGCAATTAGCAATCTGTTAAATCCATGGGCCCGTGGTATACTGTAGAAGTTAGTTCTGAGTGTTATTAAGAGATTGCTAATAGAATCCTCGATGAGATTATACCTATAGAGATTTGACTTTTTTTTATCTATATCTCTGGGATAATCCGAATACCTGTGACGGATGGATTATACGTATGCGATGACCCCGACTTGTATGATTCAGCAAGTTTATCTGTGGTCGTCATAATTTACGGGTGAATAGATTATGGACACGAAATTGGATTTCGTGATGGATATGTCTGAATCTAGAGAGTATCGCTAATGAAACATACTCGTAGAGCACTATGGCAATTGTTATAAATAATACAGGTTATTTATAAGTTGTTTAATGGTTAAACGATAATACATGTGTTTGGGATCTTTCGGCCATTTATTAAATGTCAAATTATGGAATTTGATATTTATAATAAATATATGTATTTTGATTATTTAATGTAAATATAATACATATATTTAAGATAATTGTATTTAATTATTTGATTATTCAATGTTGAATAATTAAATGAATTAAATAATCAATATCTTTTACTTTAATAAAGTAAGATAAATGACGCTTTTTAATTGGATTAAATGGCATAAATTTATTGGATAAATTGGCATGATTTAATTGGTTGATTTGTGATAAACATTAAAGTGTTTAATGTTTTATAACCACAAATTTAATTAAATCTTTTTCCAATTATTTAATGAAATAAAAATGAAAACTTGGCTATTATTAATTCATTACTTTCGGTCAGAAAATATATAAGCCATCTTTTTCATTTTTTGTTTCATTATCTAAGAACCCTAGATCAAAATAAAAGGAGAGTTTGAGAGAAAAAAGGAAGAAAGAAAGCAAAAGGCTTGGAAATCTTGGATTTTTGTAAGTTTTTTCTTACTTTCTTCTTTATGAAAAATATTCTAAGACTTTAGGCTTCAATATGTGTAACTTAGTTTCTTCTCTACTCTCTTGTGGATGTATTTGGTGGTTGGGAACTTGATTGAAAGATGGTAGTATGTATATGTGTAAAGAATGCATGAAATTGGTTTATTTGTATTCTTTTAACCATTTGATGGTTTAGTTGCCATTCTAGAGTTTCTTAGCCACTCATAAATGACCTAGAATTATTCTTGAGTTGTTTCATGGTGGTGAGACCTGTTTGGTGTTGAAAGAATTGAATTAAAGTGTTGAATTAATTAATTTGGTTTTAATTTGCCAATTTGTGGAAATTGTAAAATTAGGGTTCATAACCCACTCCAAATTCGAGGCTTTTCATTTATATGTTAATTAATGATGTGTATATGATGCATATAAATTTTGGTTTTGATTGGGACTTGATCTTGATTGGTTTTGAATCAATTTGGACTAAAGTGAAATTCTTGGAAAGTTGAGGGACCTATTCGATAATTTTGAAAAAAAAATTTATTTTTCTTTTTCTTGAATTGCAATTTTTATTTTGACATGTATGACAAGTATAAATCATTTTGGTAGTGATTGGGAATCACCTAATTATGTATTTGACAAATTACGACAAAAATAATCAAAATGCAAAGTTGTAGGGGCATTTCCGTAAATACTGAAAAATCTGAAAATTTTTCAGATGTTCAGTTTTAATGTATATTTGATGTACAAATCATTTGGTTTTGATTGGAAATCATCTAAGCTTGTTTTGAACAAGTTAGGACTAAAATGATTGAAATGAAAAGTTTTGGGGCTTTATGGTAATTTACTGAAATTATGATTTCCGGGTTAAAGATTTCTGTTTTTGAGTATTGAGTGATTAAAATAAATATATTTATTTTAATTACTTAAAAAAATTAAAGAAATCAGAAAATTTTGATTTCCCGCGTTCCGCTGCGTAACCCGGGTATTTTACCCAAAACCCCAACAAAAATGGTATCAGAGCAGGTCTGAACCTAGACACATGATATGAAAATACCATTAAATTAAATGTTTAATTATGTCTTTCCATGATGCATGCTTGTGTTTAATTAATTTGATTAAATTAAATCTATATCATCTTTTTGCGGAAAATCCCTATTTAAATAAGGCAGTGAAACTGAAGTGACATGTATTGGATGCATGTTTCTTGGTCCGTCTTGTCAATACGGTTTATGGATATCTTTCTATGGCTGCATCCGAGAAAGTGTCAAAGCAGTGAGGGTGTAGTTGATAGAATTTTATCCATGCTGGTTGTATTTTTGATACTAGACAAATTCAAGTGAAAGTGGAAATCCTGAACGTGCCAAAGCTGTCAGGACTACATCGGTAGCTTGAGTTTGTCATTGAAAATGAAGCCTTGATAAGCCTCCTTGTGAACGTGCCAAAGCTGTCATAACGAGAAACTATCTGGACCAAAATTAGGAGTCACCGTTGAGTGATTGACATTGAGTTCTCTACCTAATGAATATACGTAGGCGAGATCGTGCCAAAGCTGTGAGTCAAAATATATTCATGGGATCCTACTCTCACTATGGAATTCGATTTAATTATTGAATTCACGTTCTCCGTTGGGGATTACGGTATTACGTAAAGTTGTGGGAGACACTGCTGGGTTAAAATCCATAACTAAGGCATTGCGTAATTTTATGGAAATTGCTGCTTTTTGTTTTCCTTTATTCTATATTGTTGATAGAAATATATTTCTAATCCACTGCATGCATATTATTTGAATATGTTTTTTGATTTTACTTATGGTTGTGTGTTTCTAGAATAGGTTCTAGAATGACTGTAGGCTTAGATATTGTTAGATTAGTTAAAACCATCGGGAACTGTTGTTTCGATTTTCTTGAAAATCAAGATGGTTAGTGACTTAGTTACTAAGTCACGATAAGTAATCTAAATAGTATATGTTTTATAATATAATTATCTAGAAAGAATAGTTTCTTGTGCGGTAAGAATTGACGTGAATTAGTTCATGTCTCGAGATTATTGACTGACATTAAGAAAACCTCATTAGGTATTTGTTTATCTTATAATGACGTTTTTTTGGCTTTAGTGACTTTTAGAAGTCACATGTTTGACATAGTTTGCTAATCAATTGTTTACAATTGTTATGAATAATTGAATGCAAATTAAAAGGCTAAAGAAATGAGATGCGTATAGTTATGTATAAAGAATATTGATTCTCACAATACGACAACTGAAAGTATTTGATACCAAATCTCAAATCTAGTTATTTAAAATAATGATTGTTTTGATATTTGATATCAGAACTTGTGACTATTGGATAGTTACTTGTTCTATATAAACAGTTGTTACATATTTTAATATGACTAATAGTGTCATTGATAAGAAGATAAACATTAAGAAAAATATTCGGTTAACTGAATAACTTAGAACAATGCTTTATGAGATTTTATCATATAAGCATTATATGTTTATTCCGTATGGTAAATGATGGTATGATATGAGATCACACCATATATCCTTATCCATTTAATGAATATTGTATTCATGATGTGATTAAATCTCATTTAACCAATGATCGTCATTGGACAACAGATTTATTAAACTAATACTTTGGAAGTATGTAGTTTAATGAATTAGAAATTACCTTGGATAATTTTCTTTACTTCGTAACTTAGTTAATGAATTATCATGACTTAGTTACGTGTTTCCTAAAGAATATATATTGAAAGTCTTGAATGGTTCGAGAACTGTCAATATGTTTCTGATGAAATGCGGATATAATATTTTGAATGGTTAAAAGATATTCTATTTGAAGTGCTGAAAACTATATTTTAAATTCATTGTGAGTCTTTGAATTGTTCAAAGATGTTTGATATGATCAAACATATGAATTTATGACAATTTTTTTTCTAAATTTATTTAATGAATATGATTCTTACTCAATATTATTCTTCTACGATTACATCGTGATGGAATTGGTCAGTGGGAGAAGTTGAATCTTATATGATTTGATTCGTTTGATATTAAGTGTTACCGAATTAGTTTCAATACTCTTGGGGATATGATTCAGTAACACTAATTCATCTTTTTAATTAAGGTTCCATTAGTTTCTACAGTTACGTATATGATATGTATAAGTAGAAAATTCGAATCTTGAAAAGTTTGAGATTTGAATCTTTCTTTTGTATAATAGTTATATAATTAAAAGTACTTACGCCGTGGAGGTACAAGTAAAAGTTTATTATTTATTATATTTAATAGAATATTATATTATATTTGATAGAATATATTTTTTTTACAATCCCGAGTAATAAAATTGTTTTATTACTTGGTGTGTGTAACATCGGATGTTGACCATTGTAGAAAAGACTTGACTTGTTGAAGTAAAATGTGAGAGTGATAAACTATAAATGGAACTACGTAATTAATAAGATGAAAAGACCCTTAGACAACTTCCGTATAAGTTTAATAGGATGTCATAATCATTTACAAAATATTTGATATCTAATGGTTCTGTTGTTTTCTTATCGAAGAAAATTATCATATAACTTATAATGGGAGTGATATTTGATATCGATTTTCGAAATTACCATTAAACCATAGATCTAACATTATTTATAGCTTACCACGATCAATTTTTGAACTTGATTAAGCTTTCGTTATGAATCGTTCATAAAATGGGTAAATTATTTGCGCAGCAAAAGCAAAGTGAGCTTGATAAAGGTTTGACCTTTATAGTATGGCGGTGAGAAAAGTTATACTCATTGATCTACTGTAGATTCTGAGAAAATTTGTCTCTAGTCGCACTAATTGAACAATTAAAGATATGTTGGTTAATGTTGATATTAAACTATGAATTTTGGCTAAAGAATACAAAGTGGCGTTCCTGAATATTTTATTCGAATGAGAGATCTGTTGTTGTTTCTTTGTTTGAAGAGTTCATTCTAGAATGGCCCTAGAGTTTATATTCTGCTAAGATCGCAGTTTGATATACTAGATTATAGAGCCTATTGTAGAGTTAGATAAGCTTTCTGGAAATCTGTGTTCTCTAATTTTGATACAGTCAGATTGTCTGATTTTATCAAAATATAGAGAATACATTTATGATAGTAGGGTCAGTGAGAGCGTACAAATTTCTTTGTAGTAATGTATATCCTAACAACATTATCATTATTAATGTAATAATGAAATGTTTGTGAGGTAAAATATTTACCTAAGTCTTATTTTCTCCGTGAAAGCAGTGGGAGTAGTCTCTGTTATATTTGATATAAAGTTTTATATATGATATAAAAAAGAGACTAGTGAGATACTCTCATTAGTCGTGCATTAGATATGATCTAATAAAGGACACATTAAACTATTTGTATGACAGTTAGTATAACTGTTTGATAGTTAGTGTGTCTTTTGTATATAGTATTTATCTTTCGTAAATATTGATTCCTTAGTCGAAAGAGAAATTGATTAGAATGTCTAATCAATCTTATGCATTATAGGATGATGGCATAATGAATATTATATTATATGCGATTAAAGATATCAATTTAATCGTAATAAGTTACGAGTTATTTTGATACGCTATAGACCATAGGATGGATCTTGAAACATGTTCTTTTTAATCTTTGAGATATTAAGAACATGTTTCTTATTCATGGAGAATATAATCCACAACCATTAGGGTCAAATTTATTTTGAGTCTAATTATGACGTTAGACAGTCTACGTCATATAAAGTCAGAAAAGATGCAATGGGAGTGTCACTGTTGATTCTACTGAATCGGTAGAATTAGTTGTAACTTATGAAGTATTGACTTATGAAGTTGCATAGTGACCTTATAGATTAGAAGTTTTGATATTAGTATTGTGCTTGCGGTTGTCTGCAAAGTATTTTTGGATTTGATCCCTAAATACATAAACAACTCAGTAGCTATAACACAATATTGATATCACATCTGAGTCATATTGATGTGGAACTTAGTTTCTACAAAATATGAATGATGCTGGTTAAAGGAAACGATTGGGTTTGTTGGATAAACTCAATTTGTTAAAAGCGGGCTTACTTGTTGTTGCCTACCTCTTGAGTGCTAGATGAGCTCTTGAGGGCCATGAGTATGTGATACAAATTGAGATGTGTATATGATACCGTGGATTGGCACTAGAGCAAGTGGGAGAAATTGTTAGGGTTGGTGCTCGGAGTGCCAATCCAGATTGTATTTATGTCTGATTCATGAATACGAACAATTCTTTTTTTCCATAATATTACTCATTTTATGGTAGCACATCTTTTCTTTTATATACATATTCGATCTAATTGCGATTAGATATCTAATTATGATTAGATTGAAACTAAATATGATTTAGTGATATGTATATATTAGACAAAGACCCGATAATATATAATGTAGTGCACAGTTACAAAGTAATTTGTAATTGACATTGGAAAGTGACACTACCAGAAATATATTATCAAATAAAGTTTCTGGTCAAGATTTACTAACATGGGTCGGTTAGTAAAATCTGATGAGACCAGTACACGTCGTATATCGAGACTTGGTCCGATTATTTATCCCAATGAACCATGAGTCTGGAAGACTCGTATAGACGTGTAGGTGTTTATATGGGATAAACATTGAATGACTCACTGAAGATTTCCTAATAGATGGTACACCGACTTCAATAGGAATCTTCTCGGGTCAAGTGAGCATAGTGGTCCTTCGACTTGAGATACCAATGTGGATGTATGAGGTATCATCCACACTTTGATGGCAGTCACATCACCGATCTATTTAGATCAGACCTTCGTCTGTTCGTTGGGTGTGGACTGATCATCATGATATCCTGTGCGTATCAAGATATGATCCGTCAATTCTGTGTACAGAGCATAGGTATTCAATGTGCAATTAGCAATCTGTTAAATCCATGGGCTTGTGGTACACTATAGAAGTTAATTCTGAGTGTTATTAAGAGATTGTTAATAGAATCATCGACGAGATTATACCTATAGAGATTTGACATTTTTATCTATATCTCTGGGATAATCCGAATACATGTGACAGAGAGATTATACGTATGCGATGACCTCGACCAGTATGATTCAGCGAGTTTATCAGTGGTCGTTATAATTTATGGGTGGGTAGATTATGGACACGAAATTAGATTTCGTGACAGATATGTCTGAATCTAGAGAGTCTCACTAATGAAACCTACTCGTAGAGCACTAGGGCAACTGTTATAAATAATACTGATTATTTATAAGTCGTTTAACGGTTAAACGATAATACATGCGTTTGGGATCTTTCGGCCATTTATTAAATGTCAAATTGTGGAATTTGATATTTATAATTAATATATGTATTTTGATTATTTAATGTAAATATAATACATATATTTAAGATATTTGTATTTAATTATTTGATTATTCAAATGTTGAATAATTAAATGAATTAAATAATTAATATCTTTTACTTTTATAAAGTAAGATAAATTGCACTTTTTAATTGGATTAAATGGCCTAAATTTATTGGATAAATTGGCATGATTTAATTGGTTGGTTTGTGATAAACATTAAAGTGTTTAATGTTTTATAACCACAAATTTAATTAAATCTTTTTCCAATTATTTAATGAAATAAAAATGAAAACTTGGCTATTATTAATTCATTATTTTCGGCCATGTGATGGAAAATATATAAGCCATATTTTTCATTTTTTGTTTCATTATCTAAGAACCCTAAATCAAAATAAAAAGAGAGTTTGAGAGAAAAAAAGGAAGAAAGAAAGCAAAAGGTAGGGGTGGGCAAAAAAACCGACCGAACCGAACTAAGCTGCAAACCAAACCAAACCGGACCGAATTTACGGTTTTTTTTTCTAATGGTTCGATTTGCAGTTCGGATTGGCCCACCCCAAACGGTTTACGGTTCGGTTCAGGAGCTAATCCGAACCGCAACTGTTAAACCGAACCGAACCGTTATAATTAAAAATATATATTTTTATAAAAAAAATTTGTATTTGTATTTGTATTTGTATTTTAATTTTATTTTATGTTTTATTTTAATTAGTATGTTAATACTTTTATTCTTAAATTTATTTGTTAATACTTTTATTCTTCAATTTATTTGTTAATACTTTTATGCTTAAATTTTTTTGTTTTATGGTAGCATCATCATTCTTGAAAGTAAGATGTTGGATTTGTCTCTTAATTAGAATGATGGTAGCATCATTATTCAAGGTAATTTTTAAAAAATATAATAATTAATTGTGCCTCATTTTCAATCCTTAATGGAGTGCATGTGTTTCCTGGAGTCACAGTGTAGACACTGCATTTTTACACATAAGTCCCTATGATGAGTCTCATTTTAGAGACACTACCTTTTAAGTCACGGAGGTCACGGAAAACGGAAATCGGAAGGGGAAATTCAGAATAAACAAGGTTCACTGTTTTCGTTCGTGCTGCGTTCATGTATGCGTTCGAACGGTAAACAGATTGCAGGTGTTCGTGCCGCGTTCGAGGAGGCGTTCGAACGGTGTCGGTAATTCTGGTTTTGCTGCTAGCCTCACATCAAGCCCAATTCGCCCAAGCCTTGGCCCACACACCCAAGCCCACTTAAAACACATATTTAACACATGGTGAAATCAAAACAAATCTAAAAATCACATACCAAATTAAAAAGATGTCATGCCTAATTAAAATCAATCAACCAATTATATTCCCAATCAAATATATATTATTCCTAACTTAAAATATTGTATTCCTAAACCAAGCCAATCAAATATTCAACCTTCCTAATCTAAACCAAATCAAATCCCTTGCTTTCCTTGTCCAACACCAAATCAAATCCTCCCTTTAATGCCAAATCTCTTCCTTGTGAGACAAGGTGAAGCCCTAGCCATTCTTTATATAAACAACACCTTAAACAAAGCCATTGGTCCCCCCTAGTTCACACCCATCACAAGAAATAAAAGAAGAAAAGAATTTCCAACCCATAGCTCATACACATAGGATACACACAACTCACACAAATCACAAGAGAAAAGAAAATAACCCCAAGCCTTCACATTAAAAGCACCATCACAACACACCAAGAGCCCTAGCCCCTCAAGAAAATAACAAGAAAGAGTTCTCTTCATCCTCACTCTCCCATTGCCGAAATCATACCTTAATATAGCAGCCCATTTAACACTAAAACAGTAGCCAAATCATGCCTAAACCACCCCCTATACAGTAGCAAAATACAATTAAAATATCCCCTAAAAAACTTAAGTAATAACATAAATAAAACTGCATTCATAATCCTTAAAAGACTCACACAAGACTACACTAAAAACCCACACAAAAACTTGGAACAGTCCGTTGAAACGTCAGAACAGGTGACCTGAACAGCGAGCAGCAAAACAGAGGCCGAACAGTAGCAAATCGGAGTCAAAAGCAGCAGCAAAAGACGGAGAACGAAGACTCCAAACAGTGAGACAATGAACGAGAACAGTGAACCAGTGAATCGAAAGAGTTGCGGAGCAACCACCCTTCCGACGACCGTGTGCCGTACATCCGAGAGGTGATTTAAAAGGTTAGACCTGAGGGTACTTTTCACACTCATCTTTATTTGATTTTTGTTATTTATTTTGATTGTATTTTACTTGTTTGTTAAATCTTGTTTGTGTATGATGTGTATTGTGGGTATTGGATGAATGAGAGACGTGTCAACTCTCGCGGTATATCGGATGGAAACCCGGACATAAATTTCATAGCCGATTCTGAATGGACGGTAATATGATCTGTACTCGGGACACAACTCCACGTACCGCTTGAGTAAACGGAACCCTCTTTTGTTTTGTGTTGTTTTTGTTTATTTTTCGTCACTTGAATTCTGTATGTTGTTTATTTATGCATGATTCAATCGAGCGCATGGGCTTAGTAAGTGGAATGAAAGATCCCCTATGGGGAGGGGTTAAAGCCCTTACCACGATGCTTTGCCGCGCCGGTTGATGTGTGTTCGGTTGGATGCAAGATACCTTCAATCGGGCATACTTAGTTTGATATTATTGTCTTTATCTTTTTATGCATGGTTCAATCAAGCGCATGGGCTTAGTAAGTGGAATGAAAGATCCCTTATGGGGAGGGGTTAAAACCCTTTACCACGATGCTTTGCCGCGCCGGTTGATGTGTGTTCGGATTGGATGTAAGATGTGTTCAATCGGGCATACTTGGTTTTGATATGATTGGCTCTATTTTTGTATGTATGATGCGATCGAGCGCATGGGCTTAGTGAGTTAGTCCAAAGGTCCTCTATCTGAGAGACGAAGAGCCTAAAAAGGCCACCTTTGTGACACTACTTCGCCGCGCTGGACGAAGTGTGTTTGGGTTGAATGTACGTTCAATTGGGCATACGAAGTCCTACACTTTTGTTGTCTTTATTTCATGTGATGTGATGTGACGCGCATGGGCTTAGTATGTTGGTCTAAATGTCCTCTTTTTGAGAGACCAATAGCCCCAAAAGGCCACCTTTACGGCAGTACTTCGCCGCACCCCTTTATTTTGTTGTTTATGTATTGCGTCCCATTTCATGCATCAGGTCTGTTCCCGTTCGAACGCGTTTACGAACGCAACTCGAACGCGCATGCATTTTGCCTTATCATGCATCAGGTCTCATTTCCGTTCGAACGCGTTCACGAACGTCATACGAACGTGAGCATTCTGTTTCATTTCCGTTCGAACGCGTTAACAAACGCCATACGAACGTGAGCATTCTGTTTCATTTCCGTTCGAACGCGTTATGAAACGCCATACAACACGAACCTTCTGTTTACCGTTCGAACGCGTTTACGAACGCTACACGAACGCGAACACACTGAACTGAGACATATTCATCACATGCCATATATAATTGTTTCTTAGGTGATTTTTTAATGGAACCACACATAGTCATTCTTATCTTTGTGCACATAATAATGAAAAGCATGTTTATTCCATTTGTTGCGTCATTTGCCTTAGTCTTGATTTAACGCATTAGGATTCATATATCTATGCCATGATGACTTTGGAGTATTATTTCTTGTGATATATCGGATGGAAACCCAGACATAAATTCCGTAGCCGATTCCGAATGGACGGTAATGCGGTCTGTACTTGGGATACAATTCCACGTATCACTTGGAAAGGTGCTCACATGTATGCTTATGCGGTTATTATGTGTGCTTGTGTTTTTCATGAATATGATATGCTGAATGAAGTTGTATGTTCGTTGTTACTTTGAGGTATTTTCAGGCATGTGTTCTTAGATGTGAGATATATGTGAAATGTATGTATAAGTTTTATTTTGTACCCGTGAATTTAGAAGCATGATACTCTTGGAAATAAGTGCTACTTAAGCCTGATTAAATTATCACATAAATCCTGTCATTACAAGTGGCATAAGTAAGGGACCATTCTGAACCCAATGGTTTGAGGTCTTCCCTTGCGAGGGGTGAGTGCGGCCTTAAATCTCATTTTCCTAGTTCACACCGGGTGGCGACTCCATTATTCTCCGGTGTAGTCCCCCGTGGCTACTCCATACTCCCGACCGGGCCGCGAGCCCGGGACAGCATGCGTCGCCCCAGATCCTGTGTTCCCACAGTCTGGCGACTCCACTGGGGATAGAGAATCGGGCCAGAAATATTATCTTGTGATGTTTGGATTTATGTTTTAATTGACCGTGTCTATAGTGGATAAAGTGAGGGTTTAATCAAAGGCATTTTGAGGCTAGGTAATGGTTTGGTGTCTTCATTCATTCACTACCTTTCTAGAAGGAAAAGCTGTGAAGGCACCTAGATAGCCATCTACTCGTAGCCTATTGTGATGGATTAATTTGGAGGACTCGTTGTTTATTCCTGACACCAAGTGATAAGAGCCTAAGAGGCTTGGGTATTTAAGTGAGCCTCGCTCCACCTTCCCTCTGGGGAATCTACAACGGGAAATCCATTTGACAGTCCGTCACACACCATAGCTCATTGGCACGTACCTTGGTGTATAAAAAAGGGTGCGCTCACTTGGTTGCTCGAACCCTTGAGTGGGGAGACCTAGTTGTGGGCCATCCTTCGCCGGTAAGAGCCTTTGTCTATACTCTTGCTAACCCACCCATAGACTGGGTTGGTTAAAGTAACAATTATTTCCTTGAATATGTGCTTGTGGACCATCCTCATTTGGATGCAGTTGGACTATTGTCAGAAATGCGGGCTTGCTGGGCCATTTAAACTGGGGCAAGTTCGCACCTTATGACTATTAGGCCAAAAGCTTCTGAAATGTTGATAGGCCATTATGTAGAAATTATTATGTCATGTTTGCATCATCTTTCTTCTATGCTTGTGTTTGGGAACATCGTCGTTTGAATCCATTTGGATCATTTGTCATGGGATATGGGCTTGTTGGGCCATTTAAACTGGGACAAGAACGTATTTCATGACTATTGGGCCAAAGGCTTCTAAGTGATTGATGGGACACTTTGTGATTGTGTTCGGAACGTTATCATTTAGGTTTAGTCGAGCACTTTGTCATGAGATGTGAACTCATTGGGCCATTTAAACTGGGATGGGTTCACTCCTATGACGATTAGCCTGAAAGATTCTAAAATGATAACGGGCCGATTTGTTTGAGAATTTTAGTTGATTTAGTATGTTATATATGTTACATGCATCTCATGCACCCCCATGCATACATACATCATGTTAACCCTTGTGTTCTGAAAGCCATCATAGATTCCCGTTGGGTTAGAAAAAAGGGAAGACTCACCAAAATACTGAGAACAGACATGAGTGAATCAGATATTGAGGTATCCCGGATAGATCAGTTGGAAAATGGCTTCGCCAAGATTACTGAACAGTTGCAAGCCTTGACTACTGCCATGACAAATATGGTTGTGCCCCGTACCGGGGAAAATTCTGAGAATGTGAGGTGCGAGGAGCCTCCGAATGGGTTGGGGGATGATATCCCCACTTTTGATGATGACATGGCAGAATATGCAGCAGGCAGAGTGATTGGGTCTCAGGCAGAATTTCAGAAGCTTCGGGATCAAGTTGAAACAGTTACCCGCAAAATGAGGGGTAAGAATGAGGATTTGTTAGATTATGAGGCAATGACGTTCGGAGAACAGCTGCCATCTCAGTTTAAATTGCCCGACATGGCCAAGTTTAATGGGAACGGAGACCCGAGGGTCCATCTGCAGCAATATGTCTCAGTCATGAGTTCAATGGGCCTATCACAGCGCCAAGTCCAAAAGATGTTTGGGATGTCACTCGAGGGGGCACCTGTGGTTTGGTATCATAGCCTTGAGAAGAAGGTTAAGGAAGATTGGAAGGAACTAGCTGATGCTTTTCTGAAGCAGTATTTACAGACTTAGAAATTGACTTGTCACTCCGTGATTTGGAGAACACTAAGCAGAAGCCGGAAGAAAGCTTCAAGGAGTATGTAGACCGTTGGAGAAGCCAGCTTCTGAAAATGCAGACTCGGCCCTCTGAGAAGGACCAAATCAAAATGATCATCAAGGGCACCAATCCCTCTATTTATAGTAAGCTGAGGAGGATGACTTCGATGATTTCTGATTTTCGACAGTTGAGGGAAACTATCATGGATATTGAGGAAGAGGAGGCTGAAAAAGAAAGTCCTATGGCCAGAATAGGCGGACTTTTGGGGGGTATTCTGAGACTAAGCCCGCTACTGTCGAGGTTGCTGCCATTAGGAACCGGCAATTCTCCAACCTTGGTAGACCTTTGTCGAAGGTATTTGAAAAGTTACAGGGACAAGGAATCTTGAAACCCTTAGAAGGCAAGCCACTTCCGCACCCCCCACCACCACACATAATGTGAACATTATTGTCACTTCCACCAGCTACATGGCCATGACACCGACAACTGCACCCGCCTCAGGCATGAAATTCAAGATCTCATAGATTCCCATAAAATACCCAACCCATGAAAAGAAACCCTCAACCATCAAGCTTCTTACATGGATGACAGTGAAGAACCATAGGCCGAGGAAGAAGGCAGTGCTGCGGATGATGGAGATGTTACTCCTAGTCTGTTTGATCCAGTTTTTTTAAATGCCATTGATTTTGTTACTTGTTCGAACTCTTTTCCTCAACAATAATAAAGACGTTCATTTCGCTGAAACTCTTCTGCAATATGAGTATATTTGAGAAAAGTATTCAACCTTGGTACTATGGAATCCAGTGATGAACACGGGGAACCTTCGAAATAAGCAAACATAAAAGATAAGATAGACATTCAGAAATTGGGAAATAGAGGCAGTGAAAATATCAGACTTGGAAGGGAATTAGTTCACCGAGCCGATCAACGTAGACAGATTGAAGAAGTAGCTTGTCTGAGGAAGAGAAAGCTAAGCAGTCACCAAGATAATTGAAGGAAGACCTAACCCGACGGGATATGAACATTCATGCATGCATACACGTAACGCATTTTGCATCCTTTCATGTTTGTTCTGTTTTGTAATAACAGGTTTCAAAGGAGAAAAAAAAAAGAAAAGAAAGTGCCGAATGCAAGCCAACCAGAAGCAGTAACAATACAATGTCAGCAGTCTTCAGGAACGAATCACATGGGCGAGGCCCATATCATCAGTGTCAGTTTTGATCTGGGGCGAGGCCCACATCAGTTTCAGGGGTGAGGCCCACATCAGTAGCAGTCCAGGGCCGAGGCCCATATCAGTAGCAGTTCATGGGCCAGTGAATCCCAAGGTTGAGGCACATATCAGTATCAATCTGGGGCCGAGGCCTACATTAATATCAGTTTGGGGATGAGTCCCAGGGCCGAGGCCCACATCAGTATCAGTTCAGGGGCCAGGCCCACATCAGCATCAATATCAGTTTAGCCGGGAATGGCACTCCAAGAATGGAAACACAGTTCGAGAATGAACAAGCCGGGAATGGCAATCCAAGAATGGAGCAGAGTTCAGGAATGGCATGGAAATCTTGAATTTTTGTAAGTTTTTTCTTACTTTATTCTTTATGAAAAAAATTTCTAAGACTCCAGGCTTCAATATGTGTATCTTAGTTTCTTCTCTACTCTCTTGTGGATGTATTTTGATGGTTGGGAACTTGATTGAAAGATGATAGTATGTATATGTGTAAAGAATGCATGAAATTGGTTTGTTTGTATTCTTTAACCATTTGATGTTTAGTTGCCATTCTAGAGTTTCTTAGCCACTCATAAATGACCTAGAATTGTTCTTGAATTGTTTCATGGTGGTGAGACTTGTTTGGTGTTGAAAGAATTGAATTAAAGTGTTGAATTTAACTAATTTGGTGTTAATTTGCCAATTTGTGGAAATTGTAAAATTAGGGTTCATAACCCACTCCAAATTTGGGGCTTTTCATATATGTGTTAATTAATGATGTTTATATGATGCATATAAATTTTGGTGTTGATTCTTGATTGGTTTTGAATCAATTTGGACTAAAGTGCAATTCTTGGAAATTGAGGGACCTATTCGGTAATTTTGAAAAATTATTTTTTCTTGAATTACAATTTATATTTTGACATGTATGACATGTATAAATCATTTTGGTAGTGATTGAGAATCACCTAATTATGTATTTGACAAATTAGGACTAAAATGATCAAAATATAAAGTTGTAGGGCATTTCCGTAAATACTGAAAAATCTAGAAAATTTTCAGATTTTCAGTTTTAATGTATATTTGATGTACAAATCATTTTGGTTATGATTGGAAATCAACTAAGCTTGTTTTGAACAAGTTAGGACTAAAATGATTGAAATGGAAGCTTTGGGGCTTTATGACAATTTACTGAAATTATGATTTGCGGCTTAAAGATTTCTTTTTTTGAGTATTGAGTGATTAAAATAAATATGTTTATTTTAATTACTCAATATAAATTAATGAAATCGGAAAATTTTGAATTTCTGCGTTCCGCTGCGTAACCCGTGTATTTTACCTAAAACCCCAACATACTTCACATAATTTATAGTTGAAAAACCTCTCTCAACAGTGGCAATTGCAACTAGCAAAAACAATGCTAATGTAACCAACATAGAAATTAATGAAAACACCTTATAATTATGTGTTTTTTTTAATCTCAACTATTTTTATTGTAAGATCACAAATCCCTTTCAATCTTAAAAACTCAACACTTAATTACATATCTATTATGCAGAATCAAGTTGACTATTTGTGCTGTAAGATCAATTTGAGAAAAATCTTGTATATAAAATTGAGCAAGTTGCAATAACTTTTCTTTGTCGAAAACAGAAAATGAGTATTTTGTACATAATTAGCAATCCAAACAAAAAAAAAGTACTTAGTATTAACCTCATTAAAATAATTATTGAAATATTGAAGTTGTATATCCAAAATAGCATAAAAAACTCAATGTGATAATGATGTATATTTATGATCTATATTGTAAGAGGTTTGTATAGTAAATAGAGTGAATAGATAGTAGTCTCATTTGGAGAAAGTAATAGAAAATGAAGAGTTTATAAGTGTTAGGGTTGGTGCTCAGAGTGTCAATTTGGATCGTATTTATGGCTGATTCATAAATACTAACAGTTCATTTTTTCCATAATATTACTTATTTAATGGTAGCATCTCTTGTCTTTTATATACATATTCGATCTAATTACAATTAGATATCTAATTATGATTAGATTGAAACTAAATATGATTTAGTGATACGTGTATATTAGACAAAGACCATAGGATTTACAACGTATTGCGCATTTACAACGTAGTTTGTAATTGACATTGGGAAGCGTCACTATAAGTTGTATATCCTTAAATAAAGTTCATGGTCAAGATTTACTAACACAGGTCGGTTAGTAAAATCCGCTGAGACCACTACATGTCGTATATCGTGACTTGGTCTGATGGTTTATCCCAATGAACCATGAGTCTCGGGAGAACTCGTATAGACATGTAGGTATTTATTTGATAAACACTGAACGACTCACTGAATATTTCCTAGTAGATGGTACACCAACGTCAATAGGAATATTCTCGAGTTGAGCGAGCATAGTGATCCTTCGACTTGAGATACCATTGTGGATATATGAGTTATCCTCCACGCTTTGATGACAGTCACGTCACCGATCTATTTAGATCAGACCTCCGCCTATTCGTTGGGTGTGGACTGATGCTCATGATATCCAGTGCGTATCAATATAGAATCCGTCAGTCCTGTGTATAGAGATCGTAAATTTGAAAGTCGACTATATTATACCGTAAGGATTTGACGTTCTTATCTATAGCACATGTATAATATGGATAACTTGTAACAGAAGGATTATACGTATGCAATGACCTCGACTTGTATAGTTTAGCGAGATTATTCGTGGTCATCATAATTCATGAGTGGGTGAATTATGGACACAAAATTTTATTTAGTGACGGATAAACCTAAACTTAGAGAGTCTCACAATATGAAGTGTACTCGTTGAGCACTTGGGCAACACGTTATGAATAATACAGATTATTCATAATGTTGGGGTTCGGGCGATAGGAGCGGCGGAAGCGCGATTCAGGCGAAATCATAATTAAAAACCTTTTCAAATTACCAAACAAATTATTCAATATCTAATATGAATAATTTATTCATATTTCACCTAAACACATTTATTCGATATCAAATAACGACATAAATTTATATGAAACGTCACAAAACTTTTACGAAAAATATTTTCCGCAAAATGACGTAAAACACATTTTTGACCGAACCGACCACCCGACACTTATGGAGACTGCCCAGGTCAGTCCCAATAGTGTTAGGACAGTTCATGGGCTGCCCGAACAGTGAAACTCACTATTTACGCCGCCATCACCCGGTTGGCTCAAAAGTCACCCGGTAATGCCGTTTTTCACCGTTTCCGCTTATTTTAACTCCGAAACACTTTCCTGAAATTGTTCCAACTCCCAAAACACATCCAATACACTCAAAAAACAAATTTTCATCAACAAAATCATTAAGCTTCCAGATCTGGTCCAGAAACTATTTTTGCCAAATTTCATGCTTTAAATCCAATTTTCAAAATTAATCCAATTAATCCACAACACCAATCAAAGTCACCACACATTAAGCACCCAAGAACAATTCTAGGTGTTACAAGAGTGGTCATAACACTCTAGAATGGCAACATGTCATCAAATGAACAAATTGGACTATATTACAATAATATCATCACTTTCAATTCATCATCCACAATCAAAAGCCCCATTTTTCAGAATTAAAGGAACCCTATAACCTTTCTAGATTATCAAGAAACAAGAAACTAAATTTCCAAGCTTAGAGTTAAAGTAGATTACCTTTAATCTCTTATTTTCTAAACCTTTTTTCTTGATGTTCCTTCATTTCTTCATGGATTCTTCAAACAAAATTTGAGACCCATTTTATTTGTGAATCTCGGCCATGGAAGCAAGTTAACTGAAGAAGAAAACATTTTTCTTCTTTAAATCATTGTGACCGACTTTTAGGGTCAAATTGGTCAAATTGGCCAATAAATTATTCAATTAATTAAAGTATACTTTACATTAACAAATCATATTTGGACATGTAAAGATTAATAAAAAACATGTCATGTGAACCAATAATAATTGGACAAATTCATAACATTTATGAAAAAAATTTATTAATTAATCATTTAAATATTTAACAATTAAATATCCAAATAATCAATTAATATAATTATTATTATATATGTATTTTTACTTACAATAAATAACAAATACATATATTTATGGCATGTGTCAAAATCTCATTTGACGAATAATTAATGTGTATCTAATCGAATTATGTATCAAATACAAATACACAATAATTACGATTGGCCAAAATCCCCTAATGCATGTGTTATCGTTTAACCGATTAAACGATTCAAATTAACTCACTTAATCCGATGAAGTATTATGAATAATCCATATTATTCATATCGTGTTGCCCAAGTGCTCAACGAGTAAACTTCATTCATATTGTGGGACTCTCTAAGTTTAGGTTTATCCGTCACGAAATCTAATTTCGTGTCCATAATTCACTCACTCATGAATTATGACGACCACGGATAATCTCGCTAAATTATGCAAGCCGATGCCATTGTATACGTATAATTCATCTGTCACAGGCTATCCATATTATACCTGAGATATAGAAAAGAACGTCAAATTCGTTCGATATCATATAGTCGACTTTCAATTTACGATCTCTAAATAACATTCGGAACTGATTTTCGAAGTTATACCACGACCATGGATTTACTAGATCATAAACACGTGCATGATGTCTATGCCTTGTACACAAGACTGACAGATCCTCTCTTGATACGCACGGGATATCATGAGTATCAGTCCACACCCAACGAACATGCGGAGGTCTGATCATGAATAGATCATTGAGTGATTGCCATCAAAGTGTGGAGGATAACTCATATACCTCACTGTGGTATCTCAAGTCGAATGACCATTATGCTCGCTCAACTGGAGAAGATTCCTATTGACGTTGGTGTGCCATCTATTCTGAAATCTTCAGTGAGTCGTTCAGTGTTTACCAAATAAACACCTACATGTCTATACAAGTCTCCCGAGACTCATGGTTCACTGGGATAAACCATCGGACCAAGTCACGATATACGACATGTACTGGTCTCAACGGATTTTACTAACCAACCCGTGTTAGTAAATCTTGACCATGAATTTTATTTAAGGATATACATCTAATAGTGTGATTTCCAATGTCAATTACAAATTACGTTGTAACTGCGCACTATATTGTAAATCCTAGGGTCTTTGTCTAATATACATGTATCACTAAACCAGATTTAGTTTCGATCTAATCATAATCAGATATCTAATCGTAATTAGATCGAATAAGTGTAAAAAAGACAAGTGTGCTACCATTAAATTAGTAATATTATGGAAAATAAAATTGCTTGTATTTATGAATCAGACAAATACGATCCGGATTGGCACTCTGAGCGCCAACCCTAACAATTCTCTCACTTGCTCTAGTGCTAATCCACGGTATCATATACACATCTCAATGTATATCACATACTCATGGCCCTCAAGAGCTCACCTAGCACTCAAGAGGTAGGCAACAATAAGTAAGCCCACTTTAACAAATTGAGTCCGTCCAACAAACTCAATCATTTTTCTTATCCAGCATCATTCATATTTTGTAGAATCCAAATTCCACATCAATATGACTCAGACGCTTTATCAGTATTGTGCTATAGCTACTAAGTTGTCTGTATATTTATAGATCGAATCCAAATACTATGAGACAGCCGCAAGCACTACACTAATATGAAAACTTCTAATCTATATGGCCACTATGCAACTTTATAAGTCAATACTTCATAAGTTGCAACTGATTCCACTAGTTTTGTAGAATCAACGGTGACACTCCCACTACATCTTTTCTGACTTTATATGACATAGACCATCTAATGTCATAATTAGGATCAAAACTAATCAGATCTTATGGATGCAGACTAAAATCTCCATGAATAAGAAACTTGTTCTTAATATCTCAAAGATCACAAAGAACATGTTTCAAGATCAATCATATGGTCTACATCATATACAAATAACTCGTAACAATTACGATTAAATTGATATCTTTAATCGCACATAATATAATATTCATTACGTCATCATCATATGATGCATAAGATTGACTAGACATTCAAATCAATCTCTCTTTCGACAAAGGAATCATCCTTTACGAAAGATGTATACTATATATATAAAAGATATGTTAATTGTCAAACAGTTATACTAAGTGTCATACATATAGTCTTAATGTGTCATTTATTAGATCATATCTAATACGCGACTAATGAGAGTATCTCACAGGTCTCTTAGTTTTATATCTTATATAAAACCTTATATCAAATATATCAAGACTACTCTCACTGCTTTCACGGAGGAAAATAAGACTTAAGTAAATATTTTACTTCACACATCTCATTATTACTTTAATAATGATAATATAGTTAGGATATATAACACTAGAAAGAAATTTGAATGCTCCCACTGACCCTACTATCAAATATGTATTCTTTATGCTTTGATAAAATCAGACAATGTGACTGTATCAAAATTAGAGAATACAGATTTTTGGAAAGCTTATCTGAGTCTACAATAGGCTTTATAAGCTAGTATATCAAACTGTGATATTAGAAAAATACAAACTCTAGGGCCATTCTAAAATGAACTCTTCAAATAAAGAAATCACGACAGATCTCTCATTCAAATAAATCACTCAATAACGCCACTTTGTATTCTTTAGCCCAAAAAATAGTTTAATATCAATATTAACCAACAAATCTCTAATTGTTCAATTAGTACGACTAGAGACAAGTTTCCTCAAAATCTACAATAGACTACTGAATATAACATTTCTCACTGTCATACTATAAAGGTCAAACATTTACGAGCTCACTTTTCTTTTGCTGCGCAAACAATTACACATTTTATGAACTATTCATAACGAAAGCTCAATCAAGTGTAAAACTTGATCGCAGTAAGCTATGAATAATTTTAGATCTATGGTTCAATATTAACTTCCGAAATCGATATCAAATATCGCTCCCACTATAAGTTATAGGATAATTTTCTTCAATAAGAAAACAACAGAATCATTAGTATCAAATACTTCGCAAATGATTCTGACATCCTATTGGACTTATATGGAAGTTGACTAAGGGTCTTTTCATCTTATTAATCACATAGTTCCATTACGTTAGTTCATCATTCTCACATTTGACTTCAATAAGTCAAGTCTTTTCTACAATTGTCAACATCTGATGTGTTACACGCCAAGTAATAAAATAATTTTATTGCTCGGGATCGTAGAAAATATATTCTATCAAATATAATACAATATTATATAATAAATAGAATAGTGATAAACCTTACTTGTACCTCCGAGGCGCAAGTACTTTCAATTATATAACCATTATACAAAAGAAAGTTTCAAATCTCAAACTTTTCAAGATTCGAATTTTCTATTATACATATCATATATGTAACTGTAGGAACGAATGAAACCTTAATTAAAGAGGAGAATTAGTGTTATTGGAGCATAACCCCAAGAGTATTGAAAACTAATTCGGTAACACTCAATATCAATGAATCAAATCATATAAGATTCAATTACTCCCACTGACCAATTCCATCAAGATGGAATTGTGGAAGTTTAATATTGTAGTAAGAATCACATTCATTAAATAACTTTAGAACTAATTGCCTTAAATTTATATGTTTCATCATACCAAACATCTTTGAACAATTCAAAGATTCACAACGAATTTAAAAGTTATAGTTTTTCAACACTTCAAATAGAATATCTTTGAACCATTCAAAATATTTTATCCGCGTTTTATCAGAAACATATTGAAATTTCTCGAACAATTCAAGATATTAAATATATATATACTTAGAAACGCGTAACTAAGTCATGACAATTCATTAACTAAATTACGAAGTAAAGAAAACTATCCAAGGCAATGTCTAATTTATTAAACTACATACATCTAATGTATTAGTTCAATAAATTTGTGGTCCAATGACGATCATTGGTTAAATAAGATTTAATCACATTATGAATACAATATTCGTTAAATGGATAAGGATATATGGTGTGAACTTGTATCATACCATCCTTTACCATAGGGAATAAGCATCTAATGCTTTTATGATAAAATCTTATAAAGCATAGTTCTAAGTTATTTATTTAACCGAATATTTTCTTAATGGTTATCTTTTCATTAATGACACTACTAGTCATATTAAAATATGTAACAACTGTTTATAAAGAACAAGTAACTATCCAATAGTCGCAAGTTCTGATATCAAATATCAAAACAGTTATTAAATATTATTTTAAATAACTAGACGGAAGATCTAGTATCCAATATCTATAGTTGACGTATTGTGATAATCAATATTCTCTATACACAACTATACGCATCTATTTTCTTAAGCTTTATAATTTACATTCAATTATTCACAACAATTGCAAATGATTGATTAGCAAAATGTGTCAGACACGTGACTTCTAAAAGTCACTAACGCCAAGAAATGTCATTATAAGATAAACAAATACTAATGAGGTTTTCTTAATGCCAGTCAAGAATCTCGAGACATGAACTAATTCAAGTCAATCTTACTGTATAATAAATTATTCTTACTAGATAAATATATCCAAACAGATATCTATTTAGATTACTAATCGTGACTTAGTAACTAAGTCACTAACCATCTTGATTTTTCAAGAAAATCGGAACAACAGTCCGGATGGTTTTAAACTAATCTAACAATATCTAAGTCTACTATCTTTCTAGAACCTATTCTAGAATTACGCAACCATAAGTAAAGTCAGAAAAACATATTCAAGTAATAAGCATGCAGTGAATTAAAACTATAAATCTATAGACAATATAGAATAAAGGAAAATGAAAGCAGTTATGGACAACCACTACTTTACGTAATACCGTAATCCCCAACGGACAACGGGAATTCAATAATTAAATCGAATTCCATAGTGAGAGTAAGATCCCATGAATATATTTCGACTCACAGCTTTGGCACGATCTCGCCTACGTATATTCATTAGGTAGACAACTCATTGTCAATCACTAACCAGTGACTCCTGGTTTTGGTCCTGACCGTTTCTCGTTATGACAGCTTTGGCACGTTCACAATGAAGCGTATCAATGCTTCACTTGTCAATGACAAACTCAAGCTACCGATGTAGTCCTGACAGCTTTGGCACGTTCAGGATTTCCACTTTCACTTGAATTTATCTAGTATCAATATATAACCGGCATGGATAAATCCCATAACCTACACCCTCACAGCTTTGGCACGATCTCGGATGCAGTTATAGAAAGATACCCATAAACCATACCGACAAGACGACCAAGAAACATGTAGCCAATACACGTCACTTTACAGCCTTATTTCTAAGCGGAGATTTTCCTCAGGAAGCTATACTCTACATCAAATACAAAATTTTAATCTAAATCATTTTCTAAACAATTCAATTCTACCTATAGAAAACATAACTCAATTTAACCATTAAATTTCTGTCACATTTCCGTTAGCGTAGAACCGAAAAGTCAAGAAACATATATAGATTATATGCATGTGTGAACATTAAAATTGGATTAAATATCAAATATCAAGCATGAATAATATAATAGCTGAAGCATCAGACCTGCTCTGATACCATTTTTGTTGGGGTTTCTGGCGATGGCAGCGGCGGAAGCGCGGTGTTCGGACGAATCGTAATTTAAAACTTTTTCAAATTACCGAACAATTATTCAATATCTAATATGAATAATTTATTCATATTTCATCTAAACACGTTTATTCGATATCAATAAATGTAGGGGTTTTAGGGGCTGAATCGGTAACGCAGCGGAAACACAGGAAAATCAAATTTTTCGATTTCAAAACTTTTTCTCGGATTAATTAAATAAACATATTTATGTAATTACCCAATAATAAAATTATGAAATAAAATTCAATAAATCAAATTTATGTGAATTTACCGAATTGCCCTTACACTTGGCATTTTGTTCATTTTAGTTTGAAATTGTTCAAATCAATTTTGGATGATTCTAAATCATTTCTAAGATGAATTTAACATGTCCCAAATGTCAAAACACCAAAAGCAACAAAAATCCCAATTTTGAGTGCCTTGGCCGAGAGCCTCCATTAGGGGGGTTTGTGCATTTTGCACTTTCATGGTTCAAAACACATCGAGGCAAAATCCAATCAACCCAATATTTTACATGCATCATATAAACATCAAAATACACCATATAAATGAAAAGCCTCAAATTTGGAAGTGGTATTAAACCCTAATTTTTCAATTCTTCAAATTGGACAAATTAGACCAAATTGGTTAAATCAATTACTTTAATCATGTTTCTTCCATCCAATTAAAGTCCAAACACAATAAAATAACTATAGATCAAATCTAGGTCATTTAAGAGTGGGTCAACAACTCTAGATTAGCAACAAAGTTCTAAAACCATGAAAAGAAAAACACCTTCATCAAACTTTCATCCATGAAACATACAAAGAATAAAGAATAGAAAAACTCAAGAACATCACCAAGTGAAGCCCACAATAAGAGGAACAATTTACTCTCTAATGGAAGGTTGAAAATACTTACTAAATTCCAAGCTTTCTTTGATTTTTCTTATTCTTTCTCTCTCTAACTTCTTTTCTTTCTTCAATGGAGTATTTGATAAAGTGATTTAGGTTATATAAAAAACCCTAATGAAACAAAACAATATATACTTGTTACAAATTAGCCTTGGCCGAATTGGGCCTAAGAAAAAACAAGGCATATTTATTTCAATTTCATTTGAATTTCATTAAGCCAAGTTGATAAAATGATCATTACACTTTAATGATAATTTTCAACAAGTCAACAATGGCAACTAAAATCATTAAAACAAATATCTAAACCTTAAGATATTTATATTTTAATTAATTTAATCATTTAGCAATTAAAAATTAATTAATTAATTAAATACAAATATATTAAATATATGTATTATATTTACATTAAATATTAAATACATATATTCATTTATGATATTAGTCAAATATCTCAATTTGACAATTAATTCATGTGTATTTAAATAATCAAGTATTAAATGTAAATACACAAAAATTAAGGAAATGACTATCGAGTCCTTAAAACATGTATTTTGCGTTTAACCTTTAAACGACTTTATAAATAATCAATATTATTTATAAATGTTGCTCTAGTGCTCTACGAGTATATTTCATTATCGAGACTCTATAGATTCAGGCATATCCGTCACGAAATCTAATTTCGTGTCTATAATCTATCCACCTTAAATTATGACGATCACAGATAAACTCGATGAATCATACAGGTTGAGGTCATGGAAAATGTATAATTCCTCCGTCACAGGTATCCGGATATATCCCAGAGATATAGATGTAAACGTCAAATCTCTATGGGGATATCCAGTCGACTATTCTATTAGCAATCTCAAAAGGAATGTTTATAACTAGTTTCTAAACTGTACCACGGGCCCATGGTTTTATCTGATTGCTAATCATATGGACTACCTATGCTCTGATACACAGAACTGACGGATCTTATCTTGATACACACAGAACACCCTGAGGATCTATCTACACCCAACGAACAGGCGGAGGTCTGATCTAAATAGATCGCTGACATGACTGCCATCTAAGTGTAGAAGATGTCTCATGTGCCCACAGTGGCATCTCAAGTCTAAGAATCACAAGTGCTACTCAACCGACAAGATTCTTATTGACGTTGGTGTACTATCCATTAAGAATCTTCGGTGAGTCGTTCAGTGTTTATCCGCTATAAACACCTACACGTCTTAACTAGTTTCCAAGACT
>SKCR01008138.1:0-32932 GCA_019454045.1 Zanthoxylum bungeanum | reverse complement strand
AAGTTTCTTCCTTTGGATTACTCATTTTGAGCCTTTTGTTTGTTATTTTACGTTTTGGAGATTTGTTTATATTCAAAATATAAGACCATTATTTGCATCGGCACTGCAAATTTCTCATCATTTTTATATAAATAACACCTGGTGTTTTTAAATACAAAAGTATACCCATACTGGGTTAACAAAGATACAGAAATAATATTCTTAGTTAAACTAGGAACAAATAACAGTCATTTAGTTCAAGTACATGCCCCGAGGGCAGTTCCAAAACAAAAGTGCCTACGGCCAAAACAGCAACAGAAGTGCCATTTCCAACTCGTAGATCTACATCCCCCGAAGCCAGTCTCCTGCTATCATGCAGATCCTGCACATCAGTACAAATATGAGAACCACAGCCAGAATCAAAAATCCAATTTTTATTAAGACTAGAAGTAGTCATATTTATCTCAATAACAAACATACCTGAGGCCGGTGCCTTGCCCGCCTGTATCTGTCCTCCTTATGTCTCTTGTTCATGCGGCAGTCACGCTTCCAGTGACCTTTCTTGCCGCATTCAGGCAAACATCTTGAGACTTGTCCCTTGGCTTCCCAGAAGCCTTTGTTGACTTGGCCTTGCCTTTGTTTCTATGCTTTTTCTTCTTAACACCCCCAGTTGCCTTGAGCCCAGCTTTCGGCGTTTGAGATGTTGATGCAAAGTGTGCCTCGCGCTTGTTGCCTTTCAGAAGCTCTTTCTATGACTCCTTGAGAATCGACAATAACTCTCCAAGAGTATCATCCGAATTCATCAATTTGTAGTTGATGACAATCTGTTTCCAAGTATCGGGTAGTGACTGTAGAATTACATCTATAGCCAGCTCAGCCTCCAAGACTATACCCATATTAGCCAATTCATCAAGATCGGCTTCATTTGAGTCCCATGGACCTCAACAGAACTACCATCAGTCATACGGGAGCGAAAGATTTTCTTCGCCAACTCGTACCTTGCCATCCGCTTATTAGTGCGGTGAAGATCTTGCAATCTTGCCATCATATTATAAGGATCCAAGTGCCTATTCTGGCGGCGAAAGTGTTGAGTCATTGAAGCAAGCATGATCGACTGAGCCGTGTCACAATCATCACTGTGAGTTTTCCATAACTCCAGCTCAAGTGGCTCAGTGGGCTTAGGCCCGAGAGGTCTTTGTATCGTATACAGTATCCTCTCCGCCCCAAGGACTATCCTTAGGTTCATTTCCCATCAGCGAGGTTTGTCCCTTAAGACATTGTCACCATGATGATGTCTCGGACATTTACCTTGCTTGCCATCTTAACTACGATAGTCCAACTATCTAGTAACGATATATGGGTACAGTCAAACTGTTACAAGAAAAATAACATTTTATTAGTCCAACTAATGTTTAAATATTGACGAAATAAATTTTGTAAGCGCGTAAAGCTAAGTATCTGAATGAAATTGCAAATTCAATACTAGCCTCCCACTATTTTCTACAAGTCTCTAACCTCTGTTGAGTACTCGGGAAATCCAATTTCCTAGTGGGCTAGGATCCCGTTAAATAACACACAACCTTGACTTTGGCCAACAAGTTGTATGATATTTAACTAGGTAGATCTCGAAGATCATTGGATCCCATCCAATTCCTAGATCCGGTAGGTGGACATCCAAGTCCGAAACATATATATCTAATACATATGTCAATGTATCCAATACATTTTCCTAACCATTTCCTCTGAATCAACTAAGCCTTGGCTTTGGCACAACAAACCTAATGATTCCAGTTAAGCGGGACCCATTGACGAGGAAAGTTTCGTAATCAATGTCGATGGACAAGAAGTGATCTTGACTTTGGCCAACAAATCACAACTTGGACAGGACACCGATGTGGAACAAAACTCTCATGATTCAAACACATCCTCAATTGACAAAGGTCTTGACTTTGGCCAACAAACCAATGCCAATTTCGGATCTTGAGAAAGAATCATTCAACGGAAGGAAAATCGCTTAATATTGTTTGAGGGATTTTTCGCGTAATTGGCAACCAATTAATTTATCTTTGTTAGGTCTCATCATCATACACCCTTAAGCATGCTTCTAAAACATCATAAAGCGCGTAAAGGAAAGTAATAGTGAAATGCGGATGGAACATAATACAATAAGAGAAACCTCATTTACATTGAGGGGAATTAGGTGAGAAGAGAATACAAAGAGATAAAGAGATAAGGCTGGACACGCAGGTCCAATTTATAAATTCCAAATTTACAATAATTTCTAAAATTACCCTTCCCTTCTAATATCCATCCGAGTACACTATTCATACAACACATCCACATTCATTCATTCAAGGCATGTTATACAACCAATCAAATCCATTTAATTAGTCTTTAATTAGGTGACAATACAATGTTCAAACAATTGTTTGCATTTGCGCGAGTCCAACTCGTTTTGAGAATAAATACTTATAGTATGAATTCACGAATTATATCGAACTACTCGTTAAATCCAATTTAAGTCGTATTCAATATTAATCCTTTTATTTAATTCTAAATTAATATTTACACTTTATTGTGCTTTTATAACTTAGATTCCAATCTAGTACTATTGGGTCTCAAAGCCCAACTAACATCTAATGTTCGTTTAATAAAGTCTGATGGGCTTTCTATTGATTTCATTAGGCTTGGGCCTTGGTCAATGTGGGTCAAACCCAATTCCAAGCCCAATAAGGAATCACCCTCATTTGCCATAAAAATCAATATCAAGCCCATAAGGCCCAATTAAACATAAAAGCCCATTTATTACATTTGGACTTAAATGTGTGTGTGATTTAGGCCCATTTGGATCCAATCCAAATGGTCCAAATCTACTTGGCCCAACAAGCCCATTTATGTCCAAATATAATAGTTTAGGCCCAATTCAAAATTAAGCCCAATTAACCAAATTTTAAAATTCCAAATTTTATAACTTAATTAATTAAAGTGTATTATCATGATTAATCCTTTAAATCAATATTCCAAAATATCAAATTAATCCATTAATCATTTTTTATCTTAAATATATGTCCAACATTATTTAATCAAAAAATCAAGTCCCTAATCTTCTTCATGCATTCGGCCAAGGTGATGAAAAATTACCGATTTCGTTTTCAATCCAATCGAATCACAAATCGTCATTTTTATATTCGTTTAAGTCATCCAATTATCTTAAAACAACAAATCATCATCTCCATGGTCTAGGTAGTATTCGGCAAGCCTCTCCAAGAGGGGAGGAAAATTAATCCAATTTATTTTTCATGAAATTGATAATGTATAACATAATGTAACATACATTTAAGCATACTTAATCAATCAAAATCATCAAATCATGCTTCAATCAATTTTGCCCAAATATACCCTAATATATTTGCATGCTCTTTAAGCTCAATGATACCATTGTTTGAAAATCTAATCCATGTCCCAAGATCAAAAGAACAAGCAAAACATATAATGAATGAACAATATTGAAGTATGGCGGAATCATAATCACAAAGATCGGAATGCGGATGCGTGATGAAACACAAAATTTCTCCTTTGTGCAGTGAGGGTTCGGCCAAACAGAAAAGAGAAGCTCCAAGCAATTTTTGATCCTTCCAAGCTCTAAGATGAGTTTCCCATAACACCTTTGTATGATCCTTGATGGTGCTAGCCAAAGATGTGTATTTTATGTTCCAAACATGCACAAATTCTTCAAGTTTTTGCAACAAAAACAGAAAAGTGGAGAGCCAAAACTGCAGTGAAGTTTTCGGCAATGTGAGAGAGAGGAGAGATCTGATTTTTTGTTACAAAAATCAATTTATATTTATGCCATAATATTTATTAATTAATAATAAACTTATGTAACAAATCATGCAATGGCTTAGAGTGTCAAACACTCAATTTCCATGCAAAACCCTTGAGTGCATTTTACACTATCTCCATGCAATGCATCAACAATTAAATAATGCATATAATGACATGTGTCATGTGGGCCCCACACGTTTCCAAATGAAAGTGGGCCCACGTGCACTCACGCGTTCAGGTTCGATATTTCCGAAATACCGAACGTACGTCGCGACGTTAATTAAATCGAATTTAAATAAATAATTGCGCCTAGCGAAATTATTATTTACGTCGCTAACGAATTAATTCTAAATTAACTCGTTTGCCCGAATTAAAATCTAATTTTAATTTCGCGTCGAAATCGAATTTCGATTATTATATTGAATATAATAATTTTACGATTAATTCCAAATTAATCGTTCTCTCTCTTTATATAGTACTTTATCCAAGATAAAGTCTCTCCGTAATTAATCCAAGATTATCGAGTTTGAATCATACGTCATTGGTGAATCTTCGGGAAGCGACCAAGAGATCTCTAGATATGTTGGCAGTAAATCCGGTTGTCGAACTATCCGAACACGTACGTACCAAGTACTACGTTTTTACCGATTTACAAGACAAGGTTAGCCTCTAGCAAAACGCCATGTCTACCCAATTCTCTAGAAATATTCTTATTGGAATATAAGATCTATAACAGGCGTAGTATACCGTAGTATAGTGTATATCGAACCAGTATCGGATGATCACATGTAAGGCCTGGGGCTGGAGATGTGTCTGCCCCGTACGATACACATATCGGACATCAAGCAACCAGTCTCTTTGAATCGGATAATCCTGACCTAGTCATATTATCCCGATGGTTGCAACCATTATAGAGTACTAGTTCTGTATCCCTCGCGATCATCATCTCCATATGTCTGAAGTGATACTTCATCTTGACATCACACCCAATACACTACGATTCTCGATAAACCCAGAAGAGGTGTACACAGAACCCGTTAAAGCCCTGGACCACCAAAACTAAAGTTTACCGATTGTCGTAATACTAGCATGCAAGTCTCAGGTTAAGATCATATGAACCTACCCTGAAGCAGACTCCCATAGACACGCAGACATACTACCAATGGGACTCCGCGGGGTCTATCCAGAGCGAAGCTGTTTTCCGTACCATCGGGAAAAACACAACCTCCTACCGCACTTGCATAAGTATCCAATACTTAAATATATGAGAACTATGCCGTTGTGCCCTCACAACATGCACAAGTGCAGTACTAGTCTATTCCGCATTATCGATGTCCAATCTCGATAATACTACGACTAGGGATATTTAATGATTAAACCTTTATGGATTGATACGTCTCATATCATCACAATCCGGAACTAATCATAGGGACTTTTACCATTTATATATCAAAGTAAATAAATTACAAAACGGTAAAAGGCAATTTCATTACTACATAGTTAATTTTGTACAATAATACAATATCATTTACAAAATAGTGACGCTATGGGTCATTACTGTCTAACAATAATTTATGTACTACACTAAGTATTTTAAAATCCAATTTTAATACTAGTAATAGACATAATGTTGACAAACATTCTTAAAGTCAGAGCCTTGCCCTTTCTTTAATTCCTTCGTGTCTGCCATATCCAAACGGCAGTCACTTTAGGATATGTCATTTATCTTCCCAGAAGATCATAATGATTTTGCCTTTGCCTTTCAATTATTCAGAAGCCTTTGGCCAAGCCTTGGGTTTCTAGAATATTGAAGTATGGTGCGCCTTGCGCCATTACCTAATTGCAAAGTTTGACTTTATCTCCTCGAGAATAGTCTTTAACCCTCCAAGAGTATTTATTGCAATTTTAATACTTCTTAAATCTAAACATAGATTTATGACAAGTATATCGAATTAAGCACTTAAGTCATCATCACATAAATCTTCCAAAGATTATGCTCTACTATTTGCTTAATTCTTGGCTTAGGCATAATAGGTTATTTTATCAAATAAAGTAACTTATATTTATTTCCAGGACCATCCTGAAATTATTCCCAATTAAAATATAGTCGTTTAAATACATTTTCACCTAGGATTATGTTTTAAACACTAATCTTTCATTCATCTTGATTCTAATAGTCCAACTATTAATCAACGATTCGTGGTACTATGTATTATATTGATTGATTATAGTCCAACTATACAATCAAATATAATTTAAATCAATTAACCTTAATTACATTGATTACTATAATCCAATTATAAAATCAACTGTAAATTAATTAATTCAAATATATTGATTACATAATCCAATTATATAATCAAGTATAATACAGTCCAACTGCTTATTAAAACAACAATTTAAATATTAGTCCAACTAACATTTAATTTATATGACGAATAATTTGAATGAGCGCGTATGGCAAGTAATTAAACGAATATTGCAAATTCAATTCTTGCCTCCCACTATTTTTCGGCGAGCCTCTAACCCTCTGTTGAGTACTCGGGAAACTGTGTTTCCTAGTGGGCTAGGATCCCGTTAAATATCACACAATCTTGACTTTGGCCAACAAATTGTATGATAATTAACTAGGTAGATCTCAAAGATCAATTGGATCTAATCCAATTCCTAGATCCAGTAGGCGGATATCCAAATCCTAAACATATATCTTATATATGCCAATACATCCAATGTATTACCTAACCCTTTTTCCTCTGAATCAACTAAGTCTTGGCTTTGGCACAACAAACCTAATGATCCCAGTCAAGCGCGACCCATTGACCATGGAAAGCTTCGTAATCAATGTCGATGGACAAGAAGTGGTCTTGACTTTGGCCAACAAACCACAACTTGGACAAGACACCAATATAGAACAAAACTCTCGTGATTCAAACACATCTTCGACGGACAAAGGGCTTGACTTTGGCCAACAACCCAATGCCAGTTTCGGATCTTGAGTAAGAATCACTCAATGGAAGGAAAAACGCATGATATTTGATGAGGGTTTTTCGCGTGCAAATTGGCTACCAATTTATTATCTTTGTTTAGGTCTCATCATCATACACCCTTAAACATGCATTCTAAACACATAATAAAGCGCATATGAAAATAAATAATAATGATATGCGGATGGATACTAACACATTGATCCTAGATCAAATCTCTCACTTTCTCTCTCAACTAGCACTTGTATTACTTCTACCCGTTAAACTACACTTCTAAAGAAACCTCATTTACATTGAGGGGATAGGTGAGAAGAGAATACAAAGAGAATAGAGGTGATAAGGCTGGACACGCAGGTCCAATTTAATAAATCGAATTTATTACAACAATTTCCAAAATTGCCCCACCCATCTAATATCCATCCGATATACATTATTCATTCATCACAACCATGTATTCACACAAGCATGTTATCAATCAATCTAATCAAATTAATTAATCTGATAATTAGTGATCATCCAATGTTCAAACAACGATTTGATTTTGCGCGAGTCAAACTCGTTTTTGCGAATAAGTACTCAAAGTACGAATTCTCGAATTAAATTAAACTACAACTAAATCCAATTTAATATGTATTTAATACTAATTCACTTATTTAATTCCAAATTAAATATTACACTTTATTAATAAACCTTTTACGACTTAAATTCCAAATTTAATCGTTACGGGTCTCAAAGCCCGATTAACGTCAACGTCAATTTAATTCAAGTCCAATGGGCTTTAAATTAATTTCTTAAGGCATGGGCTTTGGCAACCAAAGCCCAATCAAGGAGTAACCCTATAAGCCAAGAAATCAATTTTGGCCCATTAGGCCCAATTAAACTTTAAAGGTTTATAAGTCACATTTGGGCTTTAAGGAAGTGGTTTTGGGCCCAATTGGATCCAATCCAATTTGCCTAAACCCAACTTTGTACAACAAAGCCCAATAAGCCTATTTACAACTTTAAAAGCCCAAATCAAATTTTAAGGCCCAATTAATTAAATTACCAAATTCCAAATTTCCATTTAATTACCTAAAGTGTATATCATGATTAATCACCCAAATCAATATTTCCAAAACATCAAATTAGTCCAATTAATCATGCTTTTCATCATCATCACATGTCCAACACATTATGAAAAATCAAACCCATTTACACATGCTTCAAGTCTCGGCCAAGGGAGATAATTTTGTCCGATTTGAATTCAATCCAATTAATTACACAATCGACATCGAATTAACTTCCCGAATGATTTCATACACATCCAATGTTCAAAAATCAAAAATACCAAGACATTAAAGGGCATATTATATTCGGCCATCATAAGAATTTGGGGATTTTGTTCAATTCAATATTAATCCAATCCAATTCAAATTAAATTAACATCTCCAAATCATTACAACTCATCCAATGAATCAAAATGAAAAATTCCAAGAATCCCAAAATACCTAATGTATTCGGCCAACATGAATATTTAGGGAAAAATTGATCCAATCATTATTTCATTAAATTGATCCAATCAATCTTCAATACAACATGTATTAAGCATACTTAATCATCCAATTTATAAAATCATGCTCAAATTCAAAATACCCAATTTTAAGCCCTAAAAATTTCATGCTTGAACCTAGGCTCTGATACCATTGTTGGTTTTATTCTAGGTCCCAAGATCATCAAACAAGCATGAATAATAAGTGTGAATACATCAAAGGAGATAGCAGAATACTCACATCGATTGGTTGTGACGATTTGAAGAAAAACAAAATGATTTTCCCCTTCAAAGTGGCGCCAATAGCAGTGCAGTCCACTGCTCACTGTTTTCAGTTTTGGTCCATGAATTTGAGCCTCGAACTTGCGTCAAATGATTCCTGGCTCGTGGGTGAGTTTCCCTAACACCTTCGTATGCCTCTTAGGAGTGTGCTAGCACTTGGATCTTGCCACAAAACCCACAAAATGGATCATCATTTTCGGCCAACCCTTGGGCAGTTCACTGCCTTGGGCGTGAACTTGAGAGTAGAAAGAGAGATGGAGAAATGGTTTAGGTTAAGGGAAAAAGGTGTCAAACATTTCACTTATATATTTTCCAAAAATACTAAAGCATTTACCATTTATTTTATGCTTTCAAAAAACAATAAAACAAATGTAATAATGTTTACTTTTTCTTTTACCCTTGGTAAAAGGTGAAAAGGAAAAGGCTTTCACTTTTCCAAAAAGTTAAAAGTCTTTCCCCCCCAAAATTTCCCTCCAATTTTAAAGGTCAAAGTCAAAGAGTCAAAGTTACTTTTCCAAAAAGTGATTTGACTTTTATGACTTGCGATGTGATTTGCGATGCGACTTGCGGCACGTGATTCAAAATCGACGTAACTTCGCAAACACATTCCGAGCTCGGTTTCGATAATTCTAAATTAACGATTTTCTCGATGCCTCGTTAATAAATCCAATTTACTAATCACGTCGCTCGAGAATTAATTCTAAATTATTCAATTGCCCGAATTAAAATCTAATTTTAATTCCTAATCGAAATCCAATTTCGTTTAACATATCGAATATATTATTTATCGATTAATTCCAGATTAATCGTTCTCTCTCTTTAAATTGATATTTTATCCTAGATAAAATATCTCCGCAATTAATCCCAGATTAATTTTCTCTCTCTTCGAAATAATCCCAGATTAATTAAAGTGCGAGTCATACGTCATCGGTGTATCATTGGGAAGCGACCCATGAGATCTCCGGATATGTTGGCAGTAAATTCGGTATCGGACTATCCGAACACGTACGTACCAAGTACTATGTTTTACCGATTCACAAGAAAGGTTGGCTTCTAGCAAAGCGCCATGCCTACCCGATTCTCCGGAAATATCCTTACAGGAATATATTGATCTGTATCAGGCGTAGTATACATCGTATAGTGATATCGATCTAGTATCGGAAGGTCACGTGCTAGGCCTGGGGCTTGAGTTGTGTCTGCCCCGTACGAAGCACATGTCGGATGTCTGGTAACTAGTCTCTATAATCGGATATACATGACCTAGTCATAATATCCCGATGGCCGCGCAGCACTTAAGAGCACTAATACCGTATCCTACTGACATCATCTCCACTATGACTGGAGTGATACTTCCGTCTTGACATCACACCCAATACTCTACGATTCTCAATATACCCAGTATTGGCGTACACAGAACCGGTTAAAGCCTGGACGACCTCAACCAAAGTATATTGATTGTCATAAGTATTAGCGGTGCAAGTCTCAGGTTAAGACCAAATACACCTACCCTGATGTCGGACTCCCATAGACACCAAGTCAAACTACCAATGGGATTCCGAGGGGGTCTATCCAGAGCGAAGCTTTTCCCGTACCATCGGTGAAACACAACCTCCTACCGCACTTGCATAAGTATCCAATACTTAAATATATGAGAACTATGCCCGTTATGCCCTCACAACGTGCACAAGTGCAATATTAGTCTTTTACGCATTACCGATGTCCAATCTCGATAATACTCTGACTAGGGATATTTAATGATTAATCCTTTGTGGACCGATACTGTCTCATATCATTCTCAATCCAGGAACTAATCATAGGGACCTCCTATCATTTATATATCTAAGGTGATCTAATCACAAATGATAAGATAGCAATCTCCTTTGTCACATAGTTAATTTGTACAACAACACCATGATCTGTACAAATAGTGACGCTATGGGTCATAATTGTCCAACAGGAATCCCATTGGTAGTTTGACTATGTGCCTATGGGAATCCGAATAAGGGTAGGTGTATGTTAGACAATTATGACCCATATCGTCACTATTTGTAAAAGATATTGTGGTTTTTGTACAAATTAACTATGTGACAAAGGAAATTGCCTATTTTATCATTTTGTAATTAGATTACTTGAATACATATAAATGATAAAGTCATTATGATTAGTTCCAGATTAATATGATATGAGACAGTATCAATCCACTAAGGTTTAATCATTAAATATCCCTAGTCGTAGTATTATCGAGACTGGACATCGATAATACGGAGTAGACTAGTATTGCACTTGTGCGTGTTATGGAAGCATAACAACATATTTCTCATATATTTAAGTATTGGATACTTATGCAAGTGTGATAAGAGGTTGTGTTTACCGATGGTACGGGAAGAGCTTCGCTCTGGATAGACCCCTCAGAATCTCATTGGTAGTGTGACTATGTGTCTATGGGAATCCGATTCAGGGTAGGTGTATTTGGTCTTAACCTGAGATTTGCATCGCTAATACTTGCGACAATCAATACGCTTCGGTTTTGGTTGTCCGGGACTTTAACAGGTTCTGTGTACGCGTCTTCTGGGCTTATTAAGAATCGTAGTGTATTTGGTGTGATGTCAAGACGGAAGTATCACTTCAGTCATATGGAGATGATGATCAAGCATGGATACATAACTTGTTCTCTATTATGTTGCAACTATTGGGATAATGTGAAAAGGTCATGATTATCCGATTGTAAAGACTAGTTGCTTGTGATCCGATATATGCTTCGTACGGGGCAGACACTATTCCAGCCCCAGGCCTTGCATGTGACATCTGATACTGGATCGCAATACGCATTACTATGTATATTACGCCTGACAAAGATTATATATTCCTTAAAGAATATTTCTGGAGAATTGGGTAGGCACGGTGTTTTGCTATAAGCCAACCATGTCTTGTAAATCGGTAGGAACGTGGTACGAGGTATGCACATATTCGGATAGTCCGACGACCGGATTTACTGCCAACATATCCAGGGATCTCTTGGGTCGCTTACCGAAGATTCACCGATGACGTATGACTCGAACAGAATTAATCTTGGATTAATTATGAGAGAGAAAATTAATTTTGGATTAATTACGGCAAGAATTTATCTAGGATAAATTCAAATAGAAGAGAGAGAACGATTAATTTGGAATTAATCGATAAAATTAATATATTCGATATATTAAATGAAATTAGATTTCATAAACGGAATTAAAATTGATTTTAATTCCGGCGAACGAATTAATTTAAAATTAATTCGCGAGCGACGTTAAAAGTAATTTGTCTAGGCATAAATATTTAATTAAATTTGATTTAATTAAGTCGCACGGAAAATTCGTTAATTCGGAATGTTTTTGCGGCCCACTCAAATTTTGATTAAAGTGGGGCCCACAAGTCACATCACAAGTTGATAGAAGTTGGTGGGAATTTTGGTGGCTTGTTTCTTATACAAGCTTGATGTGTGAGATACTAATACAAACTTTTGGTATTTGGTAACTTGATTTTGGAAATAAAAACAAGTCACTCATCATCTTTTCTCTCCCTCCTTCAACGTGAAAAGCCTCTCTCCCTAAAAAATTGTTCACTTTGCCGTGAACTAAAAAGAACAATAGGAAGAGTTTTGTTACAAAATTCATCCTAAGCTAGCACTTTAAGAGTGTTCTAAGGTGATAGGGAAACCATTCCCAATAGTTTGGAATTCTTTCATCAAGCTTGGAGCTAAACATACAATCAAATGAGGCTTGGAGCACAACACAAAGGACTTGGAATTTGTGTTATCTTTGCATCCATATAAGCGATCGTTGTAAGTATTTTTCCGCAATCTTACTTCGAGTATTCACATCTTTTATGCTTAATTTGATCCTAGGCATGTTCTTAGAGAACCCAACAATGGTATCATGAGCCAATTTAAGCATGAAATGAATTAGGGTTCATAATCTTGAATTTGGATATTTTTGCTTGGAGCATGATTTTATCAAATTGATTGTTTGAGTATGCTTAGATTAAGATAACTAAGAGTTATGCATGATTAATTTTATGAAAAATTGATTGGATTAATTTTCCCAAATTTGGTTACCTTGGCCGAATGTGATGAACCCTTGTAGCTCATGGTGATTTTGATTTTTAGACCATTGGATGTGTTTAAAATGCATGATATATAATGATTTGTGATTAATAGGATTGAAATAAAATTGATGGATGTGTGCATGAAATGCCGTGAGCCTTAAAAGCATGTTAGAGTTGATTTTTCTTCAATAATGTTGGACATGTATTGAAATAATAAAGCATGATTAATTAATTAAATTGGTGTTTTGGAAATGTTAATTTAAATAATTAATTATGACTATACACTTTAATTAATAAATTATGATATTTGGAATATTAAAATTTAATTAATTAGGCTTAATTTGGAATTGTGCTAAAATTGTTATATTTGGGCCTAATGGACTGGTTGGGCCAAGTTGGTTTAGGACAATTGGATTGGATCCAAATTGGGCCTAAAACCATTCCGTTAAAGTCCAAATATAATAAAGGGGCCTTTAAATAATTAATTGGGCTTAATGGGCCAACATTAATTTTATGGCAAATAGTGATGCCTATATTGGGCTTTGGTTGCCAAAGTCCATGCCTTAAAAAATTAATTGAAAGCCCATTGGGCTTTAATTAATTAACATTGGATGTTAATTGGGATTTGAGACCCTTAAGATTAGATTTAGAATCTAAGTCGTAAAGGCACATTAAAAGTGTAATTATTTAATTTGGAATTAAATAAGAATTAGTATTGAATACAAATTAAATTGGATTTAAAATTGTAGTTCGATATAATTCGAGAATACGCACTTTGAGTACTTATTCTCAAACGAGTTGGACTCGCGCCAAATCAAATCATTGTTTTGAACATTGGATGATCACTTAATTCAAAGATTAATTAATTGGATTAGATTGGTTGAATAACATGCTTTGTGTGAATACATGGATGTATTGTATGAATAATGTCTATCAGATGGATATTAGATGGGTGAGGGCAATTTTGGAAATTGTTGTAATAAATTTATAATTTACTAAATTGGACATGCGTGTCCAGCCTTTATCTCTTGACTCTTTGTAATTCTCTTCTCACCAATTCCCCTCAAAGTTAATGAGGTTTCTTTATTGTATTATGTAATTGGGTAGAAGTTAGAATAGTCTAGCCGGGGAGAGGAAATGGAGTGATTTGTTCTAGGAACGATTTTGAGATACCCATCCTCATATCATTATTATTCTATTTATCACGTCTTATTATGCTTTCAGAATGGATGTTTAATGGTGTATGATGAGACCTAATCAAAGAGAATAAATTGGTTGCCAATTTATGCGAAAAACCCTCAATCAAATATTAAGCATTTTTCTTCCATTGAATGGTTCTTTCTCAAGATACAAGATTGTCATTGGTTTGTTGGCCAAATTCAAGATCAATGTCCATCGCGGATGTGTTTGAACCATGAAAGCTTTGTTCCATGTCGTATGTCTTGGGCAAGTTGTGATTTGTTGGCCAAAGTCAATGTCACTTCTAGTTCATCGACATGGATTACGAAGTTTTCCAAACTCAATGGGTCTCACTTAACTGGAATCATTAAGCTTGTTGAGCCAAAGCCAATGCTTAGTTGATTCAGAGGAAAATGTTAGGAAAATATATTTGATATATTGGCATATATATTGTATATATGTTTCGGACTTGGAGGTCCACCTACCGGATCTAGGAATTGGATGAGATCCAATTGATTTCAGAGATCTACCTAGTTAAATATCATACAGCTTGTTGGCCAAAGTCAAGGTTGTGTGTTATTTAACGGGATCCTAGCCCACTAGGAAACTAGATTTCCCGAGTACTCAATAGAGGGTTAGAGGCTCGCCGAAAAATAACGGGAGGCTAGTATTGAATTTGCAATTTCGTTCAAATACTTTCGTTATTGAAGCATAACATCATAGTTCTCATATATTTAAGTATTGGATACTTATGCAAGTGTGATAGGAGGTGTGTTTACCAATGGTACAGGAATAGCTTCGCTCTGGATAGACCCCTCGGAATCCCATTGGTAGTATGACTATGTGTCTATGGGAATCCGATTCAGGTAGGTGTATTTGTCTTAACCTGAGACTTGCATCGCTAATACTTGCGACAATCAATACGCTTTAGTTTTTGGTCATACGGGACGTTAACAGGTTCTCTGTACGCCTCTTCTGGGCTTATTGAGAATCGTAGTGTATTGGGTGTGATGCAAGATGGAAGTATCACTTTAGTCATATGGAGATGATGATCAAGCAGGGATACATAACTAGTTCTCTATTATGTTGCAACTATCGGGATAATATGACAAGGTCATGATTATCCGATTATAGAGACTAGTTGCTTGTGATCCGATATATACTTCGTACGGGGCAGACACTATTCCAACCCCAGGCCTTGCATGTGACATCTGATACTGGATCGCAATACGCAATACTACGTATACTACGTCTGACAAAGATTATATATTCCTTAAAGAATATTTCTGGAGAATTGGGTAGGCACGGTGCTTTGCTAGAGGCCAACCATGTCTTATAAATCGGTAGGAATGTGGTATGAGGTACGCACGTATTCGGATAGTCCGACGACCGGATTTACTGCCAACATATCAAGGGATCTCATGGGTCGCTTTCCGAAGATTCACCGATGATGTATGACTCGAACATAATTAATCTAGGATTAATTATAAGAGAGAAAATTAATCTGGGATTAATTACGGTAAGAATTTATCTGGGATAAAATTCAAATAGAAGAGAGATAACGATTAATTTGGAATTAATCGATAAAATTAATATATTCGATATATTAAATGAAATTAGATTTCATAAACGGAATTAAATTTGGATTTTTAATTCGGGCAAATGAATTAATTTAGAATTAATTCGCAAGCGACTTTATTAGTATTTTGCTAGGCATAATAATTTAATTAAATTTGATTTATTAAGTAGCAACGAAAAATTCGTTAATTCAGAATTAACGAACCCGAGCCCGAATGGTGTTTGTGGGCCAACTCGGATTTTGAATTAAAGTGGGGCCCACAAGTCACATCACCTAGTCAACTTTATCAACTTTTGGTTGATAGAAGTTGGTGGGAATTTTGGTGTCTTGTTTCTTACAGAAGCTTGATGTGTGAAAGACTAATACCAACTTTTGGAATTTGGTAACTTGATTTTGGAAATCAAAAACAATTTACTCATCACTCTTTTCTCTCCCTCCTTCAATGTGAAAAGCCTCTCTCCCTCTAAAATTCTTCACTTTGCCGTGAACTAAAAAGAACAATAGGAATAGTTTTGTTGCAAAATTCATCATAAGCTAGCACTTAAAGAGTCTTCTAAGGTGATAGGGAAACCATTCCTAAGAGTTTGGAATTCTTTCATCAAGCTTGGAGCTAAACATACAATCAAATGAGGCTGGGAGCAAAACACAAAGGACTTGGAATTTGTGTTATCTCCGCATCCATTTAACTGATCGTTGTAAGTATTTTTCCGCAATCTTACTTCAAGTATTCACATCTTTTATGCTTAATTTGATCATAGGCATGTTCTTAGAGAACCCAACAGTGTATTTGGTCTTAACCTGAGACTTGCATCGCTAATATTTACGAAAATCAGTATATTTGGTTTTGATCGTCCAGGGCTTTAACAGGTTTTGTGTACGCCTCTTCTGAGTATACTGAGAATCATAGTGTATTGGATGTGATGTCAAGATGGAAGTATCACTTCAGTTATATGGAGATGATGACCATCCAGGATACGAAACTGGTACTCTTGTATGCTGCAGCTATCGGGATTAATATGACAAGGTCATGATTAGCCGATTATAGAGACTAGTTACCAGAGAGATCCGATATATGCTTCGTACGGGGCAGACACAATTCCAGCCCCAGGCCTAGCATGTGAAATTCGATACTGGATCGTAATACGCAATACTAGTATACTAACTACGCCTGACAAAGATTACATATTCCTTTAAAGAATATTTCTGGAGAATTGGGTAGGCACGGTGCTATGCTAGAAGTCAACCATGTCTTGTAATCGGTAAAAACGTGGTACCGATTACACACGTATTCGGATAGTCCGATGACCGTATTTACTGACAACATATCCAAAGATCTCTTGGGTCGCTTCCCGAAGATTCACTGTTGAGATTTGACTCGAACAGAAATTATATGGGATTAATTATGAGAGAGAAAATTAATCTGAGATTAATTATGGTAATAATTAATCTGTGAATTATTTATTAAAGAAAGAATTAATCTTGGGATTAATTGCTTCGAGAATTTATCTGGGATTAAATCGTCGAGATGAGAGAACGTGATTAATTTAGAATTAATCGGTAAAGTAAATTTAATAGTGAAATTAGATTTTACTATTTAATTTATTTAAATTGGGCTAAAATAATATATTAGATATATTAAATGAAATCGGATTTCAAAGGGGGAATTAAATAGATTTTAATTCTAGCGAACGAATTAATTTAAAATTAATTCATAAGCGACTTACATAATAATATTGCGAGGCATTATTATTTAATTAAATTGGATTTATTTAAGTCGCAACGGTAATTTGCTTAATTCGAAATTAAGCGAACCCGGACCCGAGCGAAGATGCGTGTTGGATTGTCCGACTTAAATTTGGAATTTAAAATGGGGCCCACCAACTTACATCAAAGTGTTTGACACTTGATGGAATTTGGTAGTTGGTTGTGAATAAAGTATTAGATTGCTTTTAATTCACTCCAACCAATTCCAACACTCTTTGTCTTTATTTTTTTAAAGGACATATACCAACTTGGCAATTACTTTTGATATATGATTTTAGATATTAAAATGCACTATTCCCTCTTCTCTTTCTCAAAATGTCGAACACCATTACCTCTTAGGGAGAGCAATTTTTCTTTCATTTGTTCTTGCTAGCACATCAAGAAGTGAATCGAGGTGATAGGGAAGCTCACCCAAGTGTTGGAAAACACTCATAAAAGATTGGATATAACGGTTATGAATAAATCGTTCATTAGAGAATCAATGGTACTTAAGGTAAAAATAATTAGAAGGGTATAACGTGTTGGACAAAATGACCCAGAGCGTCACTATTTGCACAGATCATTGTGTTGTTGTAGCAAATTAACTATGTGACAAGGAAATTGCACTCTCATCATTTGTGATTAGATCACCATAGATATATAAATGAAGAGAGGTCCCTATGATTAGTACCTGGACTGAGAATGATATGAGACAGTATCAGTCCCCGAAAGTTTAATCATTAAATATCCCTAGCCGTAGTATTATCGAGACTGGACATCGATAATGCGGAATAGGCTAGTATTGCACTTGTGCGCGTTTGTGAGGGCACAACGGCATAGTTCTCATATATATAAGTATTGGATACTTATGCAAGTGCGATAGGAGGTCGTGTTTCACCGATGGTACGGGAAACAGCTTCGCTCTGGATAGACCCCTCGGAATCCCATTGGTATTATGACTATGTGTCTATGGGAGGCCGAAATCAAGGTAGGTGTGTATGGTCTTAACCTGAGACTTACATCGCTAATACTTACGATAATCGATAGACTTTGGTCTTGGTGGTAGGGGACTTTAAACGGGTCTGTGTACACCATTTCTGGGTTTATCAGAGAGTCGTAGTGTATTGGGTGTGATGTCAAGACGGAAGTATCACTTCAGTCATATTGGAGTTGATGTCACGCAGGATACGGTACTAGTGCTCTTGAGTGTTGCGCAACCAATCGGGATATTGTGACCAGGTCATGTATATCCGATTATAGAGACTATGTTACCAGACATCCGACATGTGCTTCGGACGGGGGAGACACTTATCCACCCCCAGCCCTAGCACGTGATTACCGATACTACTGGGCCGATATACACAATACTACTACGGTATACTACGCTTGATACAGATCTATATATTCCTGTAAGAATATTTCTGGAGAATTGGGTAGGCATGGCGCTTTGCTAGAAGCCAACCTTGTCTTGTAAATCGATATAAACGTAGTACGAGGTACTTACGTGTTCGGACAGTCCGACGATCGTATTTACTGCCAACATATCCGGAGATCTCATGGGTCGCTTCCTGAAGATTCACCGATGACGTATGACTCGCACTTTGATTAATCTGGGATTAATTAGAAGAGAGAGATAGAATTAATCTGGGATTAATTCGATGAGAGAGAAAATTAATCTGGGATTAATTGCGGAGATATTTTATCTGGGATAAAATATTAATTAAAGAGAGAGAACGATTAATTTGGAATTAATCGATAAAATTAATATATTCGATATATTAATCGAAATTGGATTTCGACGCGGAATTAAAATTAGATTTTAATTCGGGCGAACGAATTAATTTAGAATTAATTCGTTAGCGACGTGAATAGTGAATTCGCTAGGCGTAATCACTTAATTACGACGCGACGGAAAATTCGTTAATTTGGAATTAGCGAACCCGAGCCCGAGAGTGATTGCGAGCGCATTCGCATTTCGAATTCGAGCGCGGCACGCGAGTCACATCAAGCGTCAAATCGCTAGTCGCGTCAATCGTCAAATCAATTGTCACTTTGAGTGATGTGACTTGACAATATGTCACTTTATTAAAGTGATAGATGTGATGTGAATAGTGATGTGCAATGATTGAAAGTTTTAAAAGGCTTGAGATGGAATATAACATTATTTTATTCCTTGCCTTTTGACTTTTGAATTAAAGTTGAGTATATACTTTATTTTTATTTACTGGTAAAAGATAATAAAAAGAATATACAAAAGCTTTTTCTTCTCTCTCTCTACCTATGTACAGTACACACGGTTTTGGTAACATTTGGAGCCAAAACGTTTTCTTCTTCCTTCTTGGCTTGGAGCCATTTTCTTCTCTTCCCTTCTCTCCGGCTTTGAGCAATCTCTTCCAAAATTCTGGTTAGACCGATTGAAGAAGAAGGAGAAGTGCTAGCACACCTTGAGTTATACATAGGTGATAGGGAAGAAATTTGTGAGCTTGGAAAGCTTGAAGCTTGGAGCTTCAATGGAGTCTTGCATGGCCGATTTTTGGAGATGTAAAGAATATCAAAACCGAGCAGCCCCTGCTGTTTTTGAGTCAAAACCGAGCACCTACAAGAAGAAAAATCGCATCTTGTTCTTCCTAGCATCAAACCCATCAATGTGAGTATAATTCCGCCTTACTCCTTTTGTGTATTCAACTCGTTTTTTTATGCATGTTTTGTGATCCTTGGGACCTTGATTGAACTCTTACAATGGTATCTAGAGCTTTGTGCATGAAAACCGAATTAGGGTTCTTGAGCAAATTTGGGGCTTTTTGATTTTAGCTTGATTCTGTCTAATTGATTGTTTGAGAATGATTATATATGATTGAATTTGAGTTGTATGTAATCAATTTGATAAAAAATTGATTGGATTGATTTTCCCCAATTTGCTTATTTTTGTCAAAACTTTAATTTGGGTAAACTCGATTTAGGCATGATTTGGTTGAATTGTTTGATGCATTATGCTTGAATGAGGTTGAATTGAAGTTGTGCATGATCAATTTCAAGAAAATTGGATTAGATCAATTTTCCCCAATTCTTTAGGTTGAAATGAAACTTGAAATTGGGTAAAATGTGTTTAAGCATGTTTTAATTGAATTGGATGTTTAAGTATGCTTAGAACATGTTTAATTGAGATTGTGTGTGATCAATTTCATGAAATTGGATTGGATTCAATTTTCCCCAAATTGGAGGCTTGGCCGAAAATTGGAAGAACCCTAATGTCTTGGTAATTTTGTTTTGTTTGATCATTGGATGACTTAAAACAATTGGTTAATGTTGTTTTGAAGTTCAATTGGATTGAATTTTGATTTGGAACATTTTTCCCTTTTAAAGTGGCTTGGCCGAATTTTAATGAACATGAAATTCTTTGTGATTTTTTGTTTTAATTCATTGGATGAATTGAATTGATTTGGGAAATTAAGATTGTGGACTCAATTGGATTGAAACCGAATCGAATTGAAAAACCCTAATTGCCGAGACTTGATAGCATGTTAATTGGGTTTGATTTTAATTGAATTGTGTTGGACACTATTTGGTTGTTAAAGTGCATGATTAATTAGGCTAATTGATATTTAGAAATGTTAATTGGGTAATTGATTGTGTATTACACTTAGGTTAATTAATTGTGAAATTTGGAATTTTATAAGTTAATTAATTTGGGCTTGATTTTGGAAATTGGGCTTGTTAGGTTGTAATTGGGCTTTTGGGCTTTGTTGTAACAAAGTTGGGTTTAGGCAAAATTGGTTGGATCCAATTAGGCCCAAAACCGAATCCAAAAGGTCCAATTATGACTTAATGGACCTTAATTATTTAATTGGGCCTAATGGGCCAAAATTAATTTAAAGGCTTATGGGGTAACTCCCGGATTGGATTTTGGTTGTTCGGTTTGACCCGAGTTGACCAAAAGTCCACGCCTGTAGAAATTAATTAAAAGCCCATTGGACTTTAATTAAATAAAACATTAGATGTTAATCGGGCTTTGAGACCCGTTGCGATTAAATTTGGAATTTAAGTCGTAAAGGTTCGTTAATAAAAGTGTAATATTTAATTTAGAATTAAATAATGAATTAGAATTAAATACGTATTAAATTGGATTTAATTATGTAATTTAATTTAATTCGTAGAAATTGTACTTTGAGTACGTGTTTGCAATACGAGTTTGACTCGAACAAAATCAAATCTTTGTTGAACATTGGATGATCACTAATAATCAAGATTAATTAATTTGATTGATTGATTGATAACATGCTTGTATGAATACATGGTTGTGATGTTTGAATAATGTATATCGGATGGATATTAGTCGGGTTGGGCGATTTTGGAAATTGTAATAAATTTGATTTATTAAATTGGACCTGCGTGTCCAGCCTTATCTCCTATTTCTTTGTATTCTCTTCTCACCTATTCCCCTCCATGTAAAAGAGGTTTCTTTAGAAGTGTAGTGTAACGGGTAGAAGTAATACAAGTGCTAGCGGGAGAGAGAAAGTGAGAGATTTGATCTAGGATCAATGTAAAATATCCATCCGCATATCATTATTATTTTATTTCATACTCGCTTTATTATGTATTTAGAATGCATGTTTAAGGGTGTATGATGATGAGACCTTAACAAAGATAATTAAATTGGTAGCCAATTTGCACGCGAAAAACCCTCGTTTTATATTAAGCAATATCCTTCCATTGAATGATTCTTGTTCAAGATCCGAAGTTGGCATTGGTTTTTTATTGACCAAAGTCAAGACCTTTGTCAATCAAGGATGTACTTGAATCATGAGAGTTTTGTTGCATATCGGTGTCTTGTCCAAATCGTGATTTTTATTGGCCAAAGTCAGATCACTTTTTGTCCAATGACATTGATTACAAACTTTCCTCGTCAATGGGTCCAGCTTAACTCTGGAATCATTAGGTTTGTTTTTGGCCAAAGCCAAGGCCTAGATGATTCAGAGGATAGGGTTAGGAAAATGTAATGGATACATTGACATTATACATATGTTTCGGACTTGGATGTCCACCTAACCGGATCTAGGAATTGGATGAGATCCAATTGATCTTGAGATCTACCTAGTTAAATAGCATACAGCTTTTTATTGGCCAAAGTCAGGGTTGTGTGTATTTAACGGGATCCTAGCCCACTAGGAAACACGGTTTCCCGAGTACTCCACAGAGGGTTAGAGGCTCGACGAAAAATAGTGGGAGGCAAGTATTGAATTTGCAACATTCGTTCGAATACTCGCTAAACACGCTCATTTTATTTTATTTCGTCTTAGATTAAATGTTAGTTGACTAATATTTAATTGTTGTTTTAATAAACAGTTGGACTGTATTATACTTGATTATATATAATTGGATTATATTAATCAATATATTTGAATTAATTAATTTCAGTTTACAATTGATTTTATAATTGGATTATAGTAATCAATGTAATTGAGGTTAATTAATTTGGATTATATTTGATTATATAGTTGGACTATTATAATCATTATAATATATAGTACCACTAATCGTTGATTAAATAGTTGGACTATTGTAATCAAGATAAGAAATTGAAAAGTTGAATATTTAAAATATAATCTGGATTTAAAATATTTTAAATGATTTAATTTTCAAATTGGGAATAAATAATAGGTTACTTTATTTGATAAAATAACTTATTATACGTTACGCCCCAAAATTAAGCAAATAGTAGAGCATAAAATCTTTGGAAGATTTATGTGATGATGACTTTAATGCTTAATTAATATACTTATAATAAATCTATCTTTAGATTTAAAAGTATTAAAATTGCAATTAATAATTCTTGGAGAATTAATTGACTATTCTAGTGGAGAAAAGTCAAAGTTTGCAATTGGGGATGTAGCACAAGGTGCACATCGTTTCAATATTCTAAAAAACCCAAGGCTTGGCCTAAGGTTCCTAAAATATTGAAAAGGATAATTGACATATCCCAAAGTGACTACCATTTGGATATGGAAGACACGAAGGAATTAAAGAAAGGGCGAGGCTCTAACTTTAAAAATGTTTGTCTTAGTTATGTTCACAACTAGTATTAAATTAGATTTTAAATACTTAGTGTGGTACATAAATATGTGTATTGATGTTCAGAATCCGCTATGAGTTGGATACTGACTTAAACCGAGATAAACACATTAGATGTGAATAACAGAATTTATTTTGAATATAAATAAAAATCTCAAACATATAAATGACAATAATAAGCTCATATTGATTTGATCAATAGAGACTTATTTGTGCATTGTTGTCTGGGACACAATTAAACAAACTCGTATATCCACACTTTTGAAGAGTGGGTACCAGGACTGATTTGACTATTCAAATAAGGTCTGCGAATCTAGTTTATTAGGTAAAGTACTTAAAATAAAATACTATTACTTGGTAATAGTGTAAGTGCCACCGATCTGTTAACCCTATTCATGGTGAAGTTAGTGGGCCCATATCTAGCTTGGCTAGATGTGTACATGAATTTTCGTGACCTTAACGGATGTGGCATCACGTTATGGTTATGTGTTTCTTTTGAAGAACACAAATACGAAACTTTGAGTTTCGACACGAAGTATACAAACAGATCGGCTGTAGTATTATGCCGCTACGGTAAGACCGTATGGTAAATACTTAAGCAGTAAGTTTCATACGTACATGAAAGAGTACGGTATTCTTTCATTTGAGGACTCCTCCCGAGACACGTCAATTGACGGTGTGTCCGAACTAAAAACCAAGTTTTGTTGGACATGATTAGGTTTTTCGCGAGTCGCTCTGAGCTACTGTTTCCTTCAACAGGATATGTATTAACAGTGCAAAACTTATTTAGAATAAGGTTCCATGTAAATCTGTTTGACAGATATCATATAGGATATGAACAGGAAAGAAACGAGGTTTCTCATTCCTGATAATTTGGGTATGCCAGGCATAAAGTTTGGATGATACCAAACTAAGAACCCAAAATGGATTAGTGCCAATATAGGTTATCCTAAGGGAAACCATAAGTATAGTACTTATAAATCCCACATGAGAACAATGTGATTGTTGCTCACCATGCGGTTTTCCTGAGAGGAATACCGATATGCAGTGGTCAGTGGGAGGATAGTGATACTCGATGAAAATCGGAGTAATACTATTCAAAGCACGAAGTCCTTAATGGAACACAAACAATTCATCTATGATGAATCTGTACCATTAATCTTCAAATACACAAGAAATCGGGTAGATCGGATAGAGTCAGAAAACAACCTAGGGTATGGGTTTCTGATCTAACCTCATTAAGATGTCAATCTTATGAAGGTATATCCACCGACTACGTTTTGAGGAAGTGATACGAGGTATCGACTCCCTGTTATGGCAAAGTGCCATGAGTCCGAAATGGATTCCATGTATAACGACTATTTTGGATACTAGTTGTTGTACCACAAAGCATTGTGCCTATTGGTACATTATAACGTCTTCAAGGAAGACATACATGGATGGCAACATACCAACGTACAAAGCAGGGCTTTTGACGGAAAGGTATCGTTATCAACATTGTGTTAATAACGGTTCAACCTTTTACCTGTTGCCATGGTAAATCCATTTTGAAGATGCTTGTTGATAACTGTATATTTCATTTATGAAATTGGTCAGTTACATCAAAATCGCTTTCCTGAAAAGGAACCTTTTGGAGAATGTTTATAACATTCTGACGATTTTGTATAACCGACAAACAAGGTTTGCGGATTATTCAATCCATGTTTGGATTGAAGCAAGCATAGGGTTCTTGGAACTGACGTTTTGAAATAATCATAATGGTTTATGATTTACTCAAAACGAAATAATTCTTGTGTATAAGGAGGTTAGTGGGAGGGCGCACTGACAGTGAAAATTCCCATAAAGCAATTGTTGAAAGCTTGGCTTTCATAAGAAATTCTCCGTAGAATTCTGGGGAGTAACAACCTTTATTCAAGGAATAAAGATCTACTGGGCTAGATTTGGAGTTGGTAACACTCTCTGAGAAATTGTACATTTAAAATGTACTTATATTGGTGTCTCATACGCTTTGAGCATATGGAGTCACAATCAGGTCAATCCAAGTGATAGTCACTGGATTGATTTAAGACATCTGTTAGTATCTTAGAGAACTAAAGATGTTGTCTTAAACTATGGAGATGGAGAACTTGAAGTGACTGGGATCACTGCTGCAAGTTTCCAAACCGGTAAATACTGCGGTACTATAAAGTTTGAACACTGGGACAGTGAGCTGGAAATCTTCCGAGCAAGATAACTGTTGCCGAATTAACAACAAATGCGGATTATTGCTGCAGCTGAGGCAGCAATAGAAGCCATTTGGATCGATAATAAATCTAATTAGATTAGATATAGTTCTGTTAGCAGCTGAGCTAGGCGTCAGCACAGGCTAAAGAATTAAAGGTCTCATCGACGATCCAGATATATACTTCTATATCATCTGATTCGTTCGGATCATACATCGTGGCGATGTGATGATGCGTGTAAATCGCGTCAGACGATAATTAAGCAAATCCGCTGACGAAAACCTTTCCTCAGCAATTTGAGCGAACCGTACATAGTTCAGGTGTGGGACACTTGAGTGACTGGCTATGTGCCAAGTGGGAGATTGTTGGACAAAATGACCCATAGCGTCACTATTTGCACAGATCATTGTGTTGTTGTAGCAAATTAACTATGTGACAAGGAAATTGCACTCTCATCATTTGTGATTAGATCACCATAGATATATAAATGAAGAGAGGTCCCTATGATTAGTACCTGGACTGAGAATGATATGAGACAGTATCAGTCCCCGAAGGTTTAATTAATCATTAAATATCCCTAGCCGTAGTATTATCGAGACTGGACATCGATAATGCGGAATAGGCTAGTATTGCACTTGTGCGCGTTTGTGAGGGCACAACGGCATAGTTCTCATATATATAAGTATTGGATACTTATGCAAGTGCGATAGGAGGTCGTGTTTCACCGATGGTACGGGAAACAGCTTCGCTCTGGATAGACCCCTCGGAATCCCATTGGTATTATGACTATGTGTCTATGGGAGGCCGAAATCAAGGTAGGTGTGTATGGTCTTAACCTGAGACTTACATCGCTAATACTTACGATAATCGATAAAGACTTTGGTCTTGGTGGTAGGGGACTTTAAACGGGTTCTGTGTACACCACTCTGGGTTTATCAGAGAGTCGTAGTGTATTGGGTGTGATGTCAAGACGGAAGTATCACTTCAGTCATATTGGAGTTGATGTCACGCAGGATACGGTACTAGTGCTCTTGAGTGTTGCGCAACCAATCGGGATATTGTGACCAGGTCATGTATATCCGATTATAGAGACTATGTTACCAGACATCCGATATGTGCTTCGGACGGGGCAGACACTTATCCAGCCCCAGCCCTAGCACGTGATTATCCGATACTGGGCCGATATACACAATACTACGGTATACTACGCTTGATACAGATCTATATATTCCTGTAAGAATATTTCTGGAGAATTGGGTAGGCATGGCGCTTTGCTAGAAGCCAACCTTGTCTTGTAAATCGATATAAACGTAGTACGAGGTACTTACGTGTTCGGACAGTCCGACGATCGTATTTACTGCCAACATATCCGGAGATCTCATGGGTCGCTTCCTGAAGATTCACCGATGACGTATGACTCGCACTTTGATTAATCTGGGATTAATTAGAAGAGAGAGATAGAATTAATCTGGGATTAATTCGATGAGAGAGAAAATTAATCTGGGATTAATTGCGGAGATATTTTATCTGGGATAAAATATTAATTAAAGAGAGAGAACGATTAATTTGGAATTAATCGATAAAATTAATATATTCGATATATTAATCGAAATTGGATTTCGACGCGGAATTAAAATTAGATTTTAATTCGGGCGAACGAATTAATTTAGAATTAATTCGTTAGCGACGTGAATAGTGAATTCGCTAGGCGTAATCACTTTATTACGACGCGACGGAAAATTCGTTAATTTGGAATTAGCGAACCCGAGCCCGAGAGTGATTGCGAGCGCATTCGCATTTCGAATTCGAGCGCGGCACGCGAGTCACATCAAGCGTCAAATCGCTAGTCGCGTCAATCGTCAAATCAATTGTCACTTTGAGTGATGTGACTTGACAATATGTCACTTTATTAAAGTGATAGATTGATGTGAATAGTGATGTGCATGATTGAAAGCTTTTAAAGGCTTGAGATGGAATATAACATTATTTTATTCCTTGCCTTTTTGACTTTGAATTAAAGTTGAGTATATATCTTATTTTATTTACTTGGTAAAATTAATAAAAGAAATATACAAAGCTTTTTCTTCTCTCTCTCTACCTAAGTGTACAGTACACGGTTTTGGTAACATTTGGGAGCCAAAACGTTTTTCTTCTTCCTTTCTTGGCTTGGAGCCATTTTCTTCTCTTCCCTTCTCTCGGCTTTGAGCCAAATCTCTCCCAAAATTCTGGTTAGACCGAATTTGAAGAAGAAGAGAAGTGCTAGCACACCTTGAGTTATATATAGGTGATAGGGAAACGAAATTGTGAGCTTGGAATGCTTGAAGCTTGGAGCTTCAATGGAGTCTTGCATGGCCGATTTTTGGAGATGTAAAGAAGATCAAAACCGAGCAGCCCCTGCTGTTTTGAGTCAAACCGAGCACCTACAAGAAGAAAATCGCATCTTGTTCTTCCTAGCATCAAACCCATCAATGTGAGTATGAATTCCGCCTTACTCCTTTGTGTATTCAACTCGTTTTTATGCATGTTTTGTGATCCTTGGGACCTTGATTGAACTCTTACATAACGGACATTATGACTCGGCTCTAAGTACGAGATATTTGTGAAGGGTCAATTCGTATGTAAATGACTATATCGATGGACAACGACTTGATTTCAGCTTAATATTCATTGCGGTAATAAGAGTGCAACTATGGTTTTTAGTGGAATAACCCGAGTTAAATAATTCGGAATATTTAATTAAGAAATTAATTAATATTTCGAGATTATTGGAGCTCGGAAAACCGTAGGTCCATTTGGTCCCATGCTAGCTCGATATATTATAGCGGATTTATATAATTGGATATCCTACTATATACGATAATGCATAAATATTATTAATATGATTAATGATATTATTTTGTCACACTTGAAACTATATTTAAAAGCTAATAAATTGTTTTAATAATTTTATGATAATTATTAAATGTATAAATAATTTTATATTAGATATAATTTAATATGGCCATTATTGGAATTTCAAACATTGGGTTTTGGAAACCCTTGATTAAATTGGAAGTTATGTTTTTTTTTTTCAAAGGCTAATTGAATATTTAATTTTGTAACATTTTCTCATTTGGTGATTAAGATTGTTGCTACAAAATTTTGATTTTCACACACATGCTTGGCCGAAAATTCCATATGGTGGGAAGGGAAATGATTTGTTTTATTTTGTAAAATTAAACCCTAAGTATAAAAAGGAAAATATGGAATTTTTTTTTGAGAAGGCTTTCATTCTAACCTAAGCCTCCATCTTATTCTTGTTCATTCTCCCTCAAAAGTTGAGACAAACCAAAATAAGGAAAAAGAAGAAATTAAAAACAAATATCAAGTGTGATTAAATTTCTAAAACGTTTAGGGATTATTTTGTGAGTCTTGCCCTCATAAGTTTTCGTTGGTAACGAGATATAGTTCGGAAGGCTTTGTGGTGTCGAACAAATCATCTTCTTCATCTCATTCTTGTTGAACTCGATAGTGAGGCTTTGTTTTGCTCACTGCCGCCCCTATACTTGGTGAAACGGAACTCGGTTTGGTTTCATTTTAACTTAGTTTTTTTGGGGAATATTTTGTGGTGTTTTGGGGCTGTGTTGGGGTTGTTTGCAAGTGAAAAATCAGAACCAAAATGCAGCATTAGTCCACACATTTTAGGGGCTGTTTTTGGAGTGCGTTAGGCCTGAATCAAGTCCAAAACAGTCCAGTTTTTGTCCGGCAGTTCGGGACAGTTCGAGGACTGTTCCGGGGCTGTTTCGGGGCTGGAATTTTGTCTAAACCTGAAGTAAAATTTTAGTGGTGGTGGCAATAACATTCGGCAGTTCAAAGGGAAGGGCAGTAAATTTTTTCAAGTCCTATCTGCATGCCTTAATAGTTTCCGCTTCGCAAGGAAAGCGTTTCCTACAATTGGCATCGCGAGCAAAGTTGAAAAATGTTCTTAACCCTTCTCTTTTTCATTTAAAGTTATTGTTTTTAATATGTTTATATGAGTTATAAATATTGATATCCATGTTTAGATGAGTAGGCATAATATAATATTCATATGATGAATGGTTATTGTTTTTCATGTGAAGAATGGGTTTTGCTTTGGCCGTAAATTTTTCTGGCTCTTATTTTCATGTTGGTTTTGTTTTTGGGATGTAAGGCCTGTGGGACACAGAAACTGGGTGACGCATGCTGTCCGGGCTCGCGACCGGGTCGGGAGTACGAAGTAGCCCGCGGGGGATTAAACCGGAGAATAATGGAGTCGCCACCCAGTGTGAACCGGGAAAATGAGATTTAAGGCCGCACTCACCCCTCGCAAGGGAAGACCTCAAACCGTTGGGTTCGGAATGGTCCCTTACTTATGTCACTTGTAATGAAAGGATTTTTGTAATAATTTAATCAAGCTTAAGTAACACTTATTTCCAATAGTATCATGCTTCTAAGTTCATATGCGCAAAAATAAAACTTACACCTAAATTTACATATATCTTACATCTAAGATTGCATGCTTGAAAGTACGTCAAAGTAGCAACGAACATACAACTTCATTGGCATATTGTATTCATGGAAACACAAGCACACAATAACCACGCAAGCACACATAAAAGCGAATCAAATTATGGCGAACATGTGATTTCATAGACATATCATACTTATACGGACGAAAGCATAAACAAATAGCCATTACATGTCCATGCGTAAAAGAGTCAACTAAGTACATATGCAAAAAGACAATTAAGGATGCAATTAGGCATTAAAGTAAGCATGCTATGATGTGGTGCAAAAGAAGATAACTAATATGGACACAAACACACATGTGAGCACTTTTCCAAGTGGTACGTGGAATTGTATCCCAAGTACAGACCGCACTACCGTCCATTCGGAATCGGCTACGTAATTAATGTCTGGGTTTCCATCCGATATACCACAAGAAATAATACTCAAATGCTATCATAACATGGATATATGGATTGTAATACGCTAAGCCAAGACTACGGTAAATGATGCAACTAATGGAATAAATGTGCTTTTCATTACGATGCGTACAAAGATAAGGATGACTATATGGGATTTCATAATACATGCGTGAATAGAGCAATGATGTGCTAAAAGATAAATGCCATGGCAAGAAGCGCGGCAAAACATCGTGGTAAAGGCTTTTAACCCCTCGATATAGATGACCTTTAATCCTACTTATTAAGCCCATGCGTACATAATACAATGCATATATAAAGTAAAGAAAATGATATCGGTCTTCGCGTATCCGATTGAACACATATCACACTTAATCGAATACACCTTATTCAGCGCGGAAAAGCATCGTGGTAAAGGATTTTAACCTCTTCAATTAGAGGACCTTTCATCGCACTTACTAAGCCTATGCGCAATTAATGCAATGCATATATATGAAACGAAAGTAAATACAAAGATATCTGGCGCGGTTGAGCATCGTGGTAAAGGATTTTAACCTCTTCAATTAGAGGACCTTTCATCGCACTTACTAAGTCCATGTGCAATTAACACAACGCATATATATAAAACAAAAGTGAATACAAAGATATCCGGCGCGGTGAAGCATCATGGTAAAGGATTTTAACCTCTTCAATTAGAGGACCTTTCATCGCACTTACTAAGCCCATGCGCAATTAACACAATGCATATAAAAAATAAAGACCATAATATCGGCTTCGTATACCCGATTGAACACATCTTACATTCAACCGAATATACATCAATCGGCGCGGTAAAGCATCGTGATAAAGGATTTTAACCCCTCAAAATAGGGGACCTTTAATCCAACTTACTAAGCCCATGCGCTCGATCACATCATGCATAAACAAATAACGTGCGGAATTTAAATGACAAATAACAAGTAAATCAAGGCAACATAAAACAAAAGAATGTGCCGTTTACTCAAGCGGTACGTGGAGTTGTATCCCGAGTACAGATCATACTACCGTCCATTCGGAATCGGCTATGAAATTTATGTCCGGGTTTCTATCCGATATACCGTGAGAGTTGACACATCTTTCATTTTATTCCAAGGCCACAACATACAATATTTCGTAATACATGCATATTTATATACTAAAGGGCCACAACATGCATTTTAACATAATAATCATGCGAACAATACTCAATAAATAATAAAAATAAAACAGAAAATTAATGTGGAAAATACCATCAGGTCTAACCTTTCTTACCGACTTTCGGACTTGCGTTTCACGGAGATCGGAAGGGTAAAGCTCCTCAACTTCTCTGGTTCACTGGTTTAGCGCCTTAGCTCACTGTTTTGTTGCTCAAGCCACAGTTTTGACTCTGTTTTGCTGTTGTTTTGCTGTCGTGTTGCTGCCGTATTTTGGTCACAGTTTCATGTGTGTTATGGCTACTGTTTTGGGTGTTTCGAGGACTGTTTTATGGACAGTTTTGGGATAATTTTGGGGTGTTTTGGAGACTATTTTGGGGTGTTTTTGTCTCAGTTTACTGGCTGATTTTTGGACTGTATTTCAATAAACTAGGAAGAACAGTCTCATCATCCACAGCATTACCTTCTTCCTCGGCCTATGTTTCTTCACCGTTGTCATCCTCTATCCTAATGAAAGAAGCTGGGTGGTTTAGAGCTTGGAAGATGAAGCTTTCGGGTAGGCCAGAGTTGATCATATAGGTGGGTGGTGGAACGGAGTGGTAATTTGGTAGGGGGTTCCGATGTGTGTTGGGTTGTTCTTTCTCAGGATCGGGTATTTTATGGGCATCAATGAGGTTTTGGATTTCATTCCTAAGGCGAGTACAATTGTCAGTTTCGTGGCCTCTCCTCTGATGGAAGTGATAATACAGGCTTAGGTCAAGGTTGGGTTGTATAGGATCTGGAAGTGGTTTAGGCTCTAAGGGTTTTAGGAGTCATTGTCCCTTCAATTTCTCAAGAACCTTAGATAAAGGCTTCCCCAAGTTAGAGAAATGGAGGTTCCTGATGGCAGCAACCTCGGCAGTAGCGGGCTTAGTCTCAGAATTCCCCCCAAAAGTCCTTCTATTCTGGCCATAAAACTTTCTGTTCTCAGCTTCTTCCTCTTCAATGTCTATGACAGTTTCCCTTAACTGTCGAAAATCAGCAATCATGGAGGTCATCATCCTCAGCTTACCATAAATAGAGGGCTTGGTGCCCTTGATGATCATTTTTATCTGGTCCTTCTCCGAGGGCCGAGTCTGCATCTTCAGAAGGTGGCTTCTCCAGCGATCTACATACTCCTTGAAGTTCTCTTTTGGCTTCTGCTTGGTATTCTCCAAGTCGCAGAGCGACAAGTCAATCTTCAAGTCTGTAACATACTATTTCAGAAAGGCGTCTGCCAGTTCACTCCAATCTTCATTAACCTTTCTTTCAAGGCTATGGTACCACACTACGGGTGCCCCCTCGAGCGACATCACAAACATCTTCTGAACTTGGCCCATCGGC
>SKCR01008137.1:0-31966 GCA_019454045.1 Zanthoxylum bungeanum | reverse complement strand
TAAATACTATTAGATTTCTCCCATAATATAATATAAGCTTTGCAAAACATTTCCAACCAGCCCTATAGGCGGTAACCTGATTAAGTCAATTAAAAAAACAATCAGCCATAAAGGCGGAATTAAAATAACCAGCCATATAGGCGGAATTAAATTAACCAACCGACCAATCTGGCAGTATCCTCATTAAGTCCAATTAAAAACATTGAATATATTATAATTATGGCAGAATAATCTAAGTAGTAATAGTAAAAGAATTACCTTTTACCATAGTTAAAACGAAGTTACCTCATCATGATAAATAGTAAAAACTGTAAAAAGTAAAAAGTAAATAGTAAAAACTGTAAAAGAAAGTAAAAGTAAAAAATTAAATTACTATTATTACAAAACGTAATTAAATTATTTACAAAACAAAAAAAAAAAAACTAAAAACTAAAGAGTTTAGAGAGAGAAACTCTCTCTTTAGAAGGAATTGAAGAGAGAGGAAGGTACATCGAATTCTGAAATCTCGAGCTCAATTTATAGGCGCAGATGGGGGTCTGGCGTCGCGACGCTAAAGGGTTGCGCTGTCGCGACGCCGCTACAGTGACATGTGTCACTTGCTGATTCGTCGGCTCAAATTCTTATCCGATGAAGTGGCACTGTTCATGACGTCATTGCTTACGTCACGCTGAGGGTGATTGTCGGCGGCGCATCAGATCACGACACGTGGCACAAGCGCACATTAGCAAGGCGATTGAGATGTCGACACGTGGCAAGGCGCAAGATAGCATAGATAATGATTGTCGGCACTGTAGGATGATGACACGTGGCAGGCGCAAGTTAGCAAGTCTTCTGTGATGGTGACACGTGGCATGGCGCACGTTAGCAAAGTCAACTTTTCAGATTCTGACCCGTTGACCCGACGCACTTTAGCAAATCCGGCGCATACTGGGCGTCGCGGCGCGCAATGCTTTAGCGTTGTGACGCGCAAAAGACGAAAATATCCCTGTTGACGCATTTTTGTCCGGTTTTGCCCCAAATTGCCTCCAATGCTGTCCAAACTTTATTAATCTGCAAAATAACAATAAAACACATCAAAACGTTCATAAAACTCGAGAAACAATACAAAATATTAGGTTAAATGAGTGAGAAATAGTGATATAAATACCACTCATCACACCCCCAAACCTAACATTTTGCTAGTCCTCGAGCAAAACAGAAAATAAAATAACATTAAAATATAATTTAACTAAGCAACTTTCGTAGGGATTACGGTTGCATTTAGCATATGCAACAAGCCTTTAAACCCCTAGGTGTCCCTAGTGGACGAGTTGTAGTCTCTTGAGGGTTTACAGCAATGATACCCACAAACATTTTACAAAAGTAAAAAGGTATTAAAACTAATGCACACAAAAGCAAAAAGACAAGCGAAAAGAGAATAAAGAAAGTTAGTGACTAATCAGGTGAAAATCTTACTCCAAGTTACTAGTTGTTTTATTTCTTTCTAAATTACTAAATAAGTAAATTCTCCGATTATTTTTACCATTCTCCATATACACAGCCAACAAAATATTAATCAACTCATTTTTGCCCACAACAGTAATAAGTGCAGTTGATAAGAGAGTAATATTTTTGTCCTAAAGTTCTATCAGATTTCACACCTTTTTTGTAGTAATGGAATAAGTTTTTGATTTTTCTGATTTTTTCTTTGATTTTTTTCTCTATTTTTTATTTATATACAATACCTTCCATCTATGTAGCGAGTGTTGGGTCGGTGGCTCCCAAACCAGTTGGCTTTAGGGCACCAGGTGTTGAAGCACCCCTACGGACTTAATTACTCAGACTTCAGATATATATTTTTGCAGTATCTTCGATCCATGTAACGAGCTTTGGGCCAGTGACTCCCAAACCAGTTGGTTTTAGGGCACTAGGTGTTGAAACACCCTTACAGACTTAATAACCCGGATCTTAGATACTTTATTTTTGTAAATCAGACCTTTTTTTTTACTCCATCACTTTTTGAGATGATTCCTCCAATTAAACTAGAGAACTGAATATTATAAACTTTTCAATTTTAGCTCATGACTGTATGTTTCCATGTATGTTGATAATACCTGCCAACTGAGCATAAGAAGATCCATTTTAGTCAGTGTTAAGGAGAATTTACAAATTAAATAATTCAAAATGAAATAAACAAAAATTAACTTATTTCGAAATAAGTTTGAGATACGTCTCAGGAATGGAAACTCCTTACTCGGCTATCTTTTACCAATTCACCTTTTTAGTCAAAATACAAGAAAACACAAAATATTTTTGTAATTTTTGAAAATTTTTCAATTTTTTTTTTTTCGAAAAAAATTGGACTAAAAATAAAAACAACATACAAACTAAAACAAGGTACTAATCAACTAAATCCCTCCCCCAAACCTAAATGAGACATTGTCCCTAATGTCTTAAACAGTAAAAGGAGAGTTAGAAGGTTGTACCTGGTTAGCTGAAATCTACAGGAAATTAGAGGTTAAGATCCAGATTAATTCGACGCCTCTTACCACGATTGTCCTCAGACCAATTTATCTTTGATATGATAGGGTCAACTTGTGGTTCATAGGCTATGAGTTGGTCTATTAGATCCGGAGCAGTTCTGGCAGTAAAGAGGAGTTCTTTCATAGGTTTTGACACGAACCCATTTCTCCGAGCATCATCAAGAAATACACAAAGAAAATCATAAAATCCATCAACGTTGAGTAGTCCAAGCGGTTTCTGGTGTATGTTCAGGTTCGCCCAAGATAGAACTATAAAAATTTCCTCCAATGTACCCAAACCACCTGGCAAAGCGATAAAAGCATCAGCACAGTTAATCATTTCTACCAGACGTTTAGACATACCTGGCACGATTAGTTGCTCGCCGTTTGATGATCCAATAAGATTTGCCTCTGCCAAGGGTTTTGGGATGATTCCCAAAACATGACTGCCTCCCTCCTGTACAGCTTTTGAAATGATCCCCATAAGTCCAAGATTTCCTCCGCCATATATTAGGTGTATATTCCTTGCAGCTAAGACTCGACCCAATTCCTGTGCTGCTTCTATGTATTGTGGTTTAGTACCAACAGTACTACCGCAAAACACACAGATGTTTTCAACTCGTCTTCTTGAAATGGCTTCCATTTTTTTTTATGTATTTCTTTTTTCAAATCAGGATGCCTTCAAAAGTGCAATGACGGGCTGAATTTATAGTACCTGAAAAAGGGTGAGTAATAATAGCACTAATATCTTCCAGATGACGATTGTTAGCTAAACAACAAAAGAGATCGTGAAAGGTCAAAAAGTCTGGATCCTGTCTACGAAAAAAAGATAATTACAACAGAAAAGCGAATCAAAGCAATAATTAAGGCAACGGAATTGTGTACGCAATACGCCACTCGTTTGGTATATAAATCCATTAGGATGCTTCTCAAGATTTCATTCATTCCTTTGCTAATGAATTGTTTCTCTTCTTTGATTGCCAAACACAATTCCTTCTATCTTAAAATGCTCCATTTGTGCCTTTCCTTACAAAAATAACACACAAAATTAAAAAGTTCACACAAAACAAATTACAACAAATTGCATAGGTTGCCTCCCTGCTAGCGCTAAATTTTTCGTCTTCAGCCAGACAAGACTGAAATCCATATGTTAAGGAGGTTTCAATGTCGTTTTGGATGTCCGATTACAGACAATTCCGTGAGCGTTGCTTTTGAAGGGTCTCTTCCAACGGTAAAGTGGCAAAAAGAGTTTTGTCTCATTCAGTGCTCGTGCCACCTTTTTACCTTTTGTTGCTCCAGTGGTACCTGAAAAGAAAGAAAGAAAATCATGAGGTCTCGTATGGTGCTTGACTTGAAATGGAGGTTCCATTCTGTCAAGTTTCTGGTTGATATCTTTGATTTGTACTCCCCAAAACAGCGATGTTTTTCCTGAATGCTTTGGATTTTTAATTTGGTCTGACAGTTGATCCTCCATTTGCTCTGCTTTTTGCTCCACCTTTTCTTCGCAGATGTAAATGAAAATTTCCATATTAAGCTTTTCATTTGTCATCTGTGAAATATATGCATCAAAATTGTCAACCTGAGGATGACAAGAAATGTCAGATTTTAGGTCTTAATCCTCTGATCTGGATGAAATAATTGGTTCAGGTAGATCTTCTTCAAACATTTGTGCAAAGCATTCTCCAAGATCTTCATTTTGAGGTTTGAAAGTTTGATCCTCCGTTGTTGGTGCAGTTGGTATAAATGTATTAGCTTCCTCCTCGTCAGAGTCAGAATAATAAAAATCAAATTGAGACTTTGCTGGTTCAAGCTCCTGAACTGATACCTCTGGTTGTTGATACTGTTCAGCCTCCTCCTCTGTTGAAGTGTCATTCTGAAATGATTGGTACTTGAAGGCTTCATCAGTGTCATCTGAATCTGGTTCTTGAGGTATATAGTTCTGGTTTTCTGTGAATTGTCTGATTTGATCTGTCATTCTCTGTATGGATTCTGTGTTACTCTGAATTTGTGCATCAAATTGAGCTACTTGTTCTTTGAACATGTGAATCAATTGATCTTCCTCGGATGGTTCTGGTTCTTGATGAAGATCAAAGATAGATGGTGGATAAGATGAAAAATGTGGCTCTCTGAAATGTGATGGTTCTTCATACCATGAATGATTTTGATAGCTCTGCCACCCTCGATTGTAGTTGTACTCGCAATAATCGCTTGGGTGGTTATCATTACATATGTCACATCTCCACATTGAGTTCTGATGAGCAAATGTAGTATTGCTTGGTTCTGGCATCCAGTGATAATCATTGGGCTCGACAACAGGCCTTAGAAAACCGGACTGTTGCTCCCAGATGTGGGGTGTATCTTCTTGTAAAGCACGTAATCTTTCAATCTCCCAATAATAATGTTCCATTTGTTCAATCACCTGAGAACAGAAGAAAGAAATAAAAATTATAAAAATAAAAAAAATTAGATACAAGTAAATTAGATAGCTTCAAAATTAACAACTCAAGAAACCGGTAACGGCGCCAAAAACTTGACCGGAGTAAACACACACGTATAACGCAAGCGCACGTATCGTTCAAGTAGTATAAAAATATCGATCCCACTATGACTTAATTTCTACTGTTGTTATTAATTATTGAATCTATTTATTTACAAATATCTAATTAAAGGGAGAATGAAATTGATTGCTTGATTGATTTGGTTGATTGTAGATTTGCTAAATAAATAAATAAAAAGATAAAAGAAAATACTAAGGAAAATAAAAGACACAAAGATCCAAGGTTGTGATTTCTTTTAATATCATTTTAAAGATGAAGTAGTTATCTTAAAGTTGGTAATATATTGATTTATTAACCTGGAATACTAAATTATGTGTAAGCCTCTGTCGATGGTCAGACACAAATACCTAGTATAATCCAATTGAACCATATGTCTATGTCAACCAAATTACCTAGATTCATTAAGTTCAAGTTCCAATTATGGCTACCCCCGCCCGACAGGTATATTCCTATCCTGTAAGGAAATCTATTAAAGGGTTATCTATCCTCAAGGAAGATCGTGGGCTATTGAGTCTAAGGTCTTAAACTTAAAATCCCTATGTCTAGTTCATTTTAAGTTTACCTAATCAATCTTATTGGTGATCAGACAACAAGAGGCATTAAGCTTAAGACTTAATAAATAAATCTTTATATTACCCAAACTATAATCTAACCCTTATAAACCAGTGATAGTAAAAGTTATCACAACCCCAAATAACTAACACATAACTAAGGCTAGTAAAAGCTTAAAAGTAAAAGACATAAAGTGAAAGCTGAAAAATAAAATAAAATAAAATTGCTAAGGTAAAAGGAATTAACTTCTACTAAATACTATTTAGATTTCTCCCATAATATAATATAAGCTTTGCAAAACATTTCCAACCAGCCATATAGGCGGTAACCTGATTAAGTCAATTTAAAAACAACCAGCCATAAAGGCGAAATTAAAATAACCAGCCATATAGGCGGAATTAAATTAACCAACCGACCAATCTGGCGGTATCCTCATTACGTCCAATTAAAAACATTGAATATATTATAATTATGGGAGAATAATCTAAGTAGTAATAGTAAAAGAATTACCTTTTACCATAGTAAAAAGAAGTTACTTCATCATGATAAATAGTAAAAACTGTAAAAAGTAAAAAGTAAATAGTAAAAACTGTAAAAGAAAGTAAAAAGTAAAAAATTAAATTACTATTATTACAAAACGTAATTAAAATTATTTACAAAACTAAAAAAAAAAACTAAAAACTAAAGAGTTTAGAGAGAGAAACTCTCTCTTTAGAAGGAATTGAAGAGAGAGGAAGGTACATCGAATTCTGAAATCTCGAGCTCAATTTATAGGCGCGGATGGGGGTCCGGCGTCGCGACGCTAAAGGGTTGCGCGTCGCGACACCCGCTACAGTGACACGTGTCACTTGCTGATTCGTCGGCTCAGATTCTTATCCGATGACGTGGCGCTGTTCATAACGTCATTGCTTACGTCACGCTGAGGGTGATAGTCGGCAGCATCAGATCATGACACGTGGCACAAGCGCACATTAGCAAGGCGGTTGAGATGTCGACACGTGGCAAGGTGCAAGATAGCATAGATAATGATTGTCGGCACTGTAGGATGATGACACGTGGCAGACGCAAGTTAGCAAGTCTTATGTGATGGTGACACGTGGCACAGCGCACGTTAACAAAGTCAACTTTTCAGATTCTGACCCGTTGACCCGGCGCACTTTAGCAAATCCGGCGCATGCTGGGCGTCGCGGCGCGCAATGCTCTAGCGTCGCGACGCGCAGAAGACGAAAATATCCCTGTTGACGCATTTTTGTCCGGTTTTGCCCCAAATTGCCTCCAATGCTGTCCAAACTTTATTTATCTGCAAAATAACAATAAAACACATCAAAACGTTCATAAAACTCGAGAAAAAATACAAAACATTATGTTAAATGAGTGAGAAATAGTGATATAAATACCACTCATCACACGTGGAACGACGCACGTTAGCATAATTGATGTGATTTTGACATGTGGCAGGCGCATGTTAGCAAATGCGCATTTTAGCAAACTTCTCTGATTGTGACACATGACATGGTGCATTTTAGCATGTTTCGGTGCACGTTAGCAAGATCTGGCGCACGTTAGCGGTCGTGATGCCCAAATGACAGTTTTGTCTTTTTTGTCCGTTTTTCACCATTTTGGCCCCAAATCACCTCTAGAGAGTCCTGAAACTTTATTTATCTACAAAATAACACAAAACACATCAAAATATTCACAAAACTTAAGAAATTATACAAAATATTAGGTCAAATGAGTGGGAAATAGTGATATATTTACCACTCATCAGATTTCTCCAAGGCTTCGACCCGAGTATCAACCTTGACATTTTCGATGCGATCACCAAAATTGGTTTCTAAATCATCTAGCTTGACCCGGGTCTTGAGTATTTCATCTCTGGCTTTCTCCAGCTCAGTCTCCTTTTTGTCGAGCTTCCTCTCGACAATGACTGTCTTCACCTGCTGCAGCTTAAGCTCTAAATCCCTTGAAGTAGTCTCGGCATGGGCATCATCCCTCTCATTTTTTACAGTTTGGAAGTGATGAGTGGTATTTATATCACTATTTCCCACTCATTTAACTTAATATTTTGTATAGTTTCTTGAGTTTTATGAACGTTTTGATGTGTTTTGTGTTATTTTGTAGATAAAATAAAGTTTGGACAGCACTGGAGGCAATTTGGGGCAAAACCGGACAAAAATGCGTCAACAGGGATATTTTAGTCTTTTGCGCGTCGCGACGCTGGAACACTGCGCGCCGCGACGCCCAGCGTGAGCCGAATCTGCTAACATGCGCCTGGTCAACGGTCAACAATTTGAGAAGTTTTGACTTTGCTAAAATGCGCCGTGCCACGTGTCACCATCACATCCAATCAGCTAACGTGCGCCTTGACACGTGTCATCATCATATGCTGCCGACACTCAGACTTGACACGTGTCGCCTCGTCATCAGCCATGTCAGCGGTCAACGAGTCAACTTCGCCATGTGTCAAGCCACGTCATCAGACACGTCACAAGGTCAACGAAGTCAACTTGCCACGTCAGCCTCAACCAATCAGAGCATGACACGTGTCGCCACATGTCGCAATCCCATTGTGCCGACAGTTGAACAGTCAGCCGCCACGCCACGTCGTCGCCACGTCGTCGCCGCGTCAGCATGACATCATCATGACGTCATCACAATAATTGAGAATTAGCCGCCTTGACACGTGTCGCATGTACAGTCAGCCGCCTTGCCACGTGTTCTCTTCTCATTGTGCCACGTCGACAAATGAGCGTCGCGACGCGCAAACAGTAACCGAACAGTAAAATTTTGTTGCTATAAATAGGCCGCGAATTTTCAGTTTTTAAACACCTTTCTCTCTCTTGATTTCTCTCTCTAGAGAGAGTTTCTCTCTCTAGAATTTTTATTTTTATTTTTTAGTTTTTATTTTTAGTTTTGTAAATAATTTAATTACGTTTTGTAATAGTAATTTAATTTTTACTTTTTACTTTTTATAGTTTTTACTATTCACCATGTTGAAGTAACTTTTTCAGCTAGGGTGAAAGGTAATTCTTCTACTATTGCTATTTAGATTAATCTCCCTTAAAAATAATATATTAACTATTTAAAATATTGACTTAATAAGGGATACCGCTATATTGGTCGGTTGGTAATTTAATTTTAATCTGTTTTAAACCTGACTAATCAAGGATACCGCCAGACTGGTCGGTTGGTAAATTTATTTTTGGTTCCGCCTTAATGGCTGGTTGGACTTAATTTGACTTAATCTGGATACCGCCAGACTGGTCGGTTGGTAAATTTAACACAAGTTTATATATTATTTTATGGGAGATATCTAAATTAGTAGTAGTAAAAGTAATTCCTTTTACCTTAGCATTTTATTTTACTTTTCAGTATTTTTATTTTATGTATTTTATTTTTATAGTCCTAGTTATGTGTTAGTTAATTAGGGGTTGTGACGACTTTTAATATCACCGGTTTATAAGAGATTATTTTATAGTTGAGTAATTTATAGGATTATTTATTAAGTCTTAAGCTTAATGCTTCTTGTTGTCTGATCACCAATAAGATTGATATGGTAAATCTAAAATGAACTAGACATAGGGATTTTAGGTTTCAGCCTTAGACTTAGTAGCCCACGATCTCCCTTGAGGATAGATAACCCTTTAATAGATTTCCTTACAGGATAGGAATATACCTGTCGGGCGGGGGTAGCCATAATTGGAACTTAAACTTAATGAATCCAGGTAATGTGGTTGACATAGGAATATGGTTCAATTGGGTTATACTGGGTATTTGTAATTGACCATCGGAAGAGGCTTTTACATAATTTAGTGTTCCAGGTTAGTAAACTGATTTATTACACAAACATAAAATAATCACTTCATCTTTTAAATGATATTTAAAGAATTCACAACCTTATATCTTTTTATCTGTTATTTTCCTTAGTATTTTCTTTTATCTTTTTATTTATTTATTTAGCAAATTTTCAATCAACCAAATCAATCAAGCAATCAATTCTATTCTCCCTTTAATTAGATATTTGTAAATAAATAGATTCAATAATTAATAACAACAGTAGGAATTAAGTCCTCGTGGGATCGATATTTTTATACTACTTGAACGATACGTGCGCTTGCGTTATACGTGTGTGTTTACGCCGGTCAGGAAGGCTTGGAAAAAGGCTTCAGTTTCGCCCGTGGCCGCATCAACATTCTTGAGGAGCTCCTACTCCCTCTCGATCAGCTTGATCTGGAGCCTTTGATTTTGACCGCCCTCAACAATGTTACTTGAAAGCACATCCATGTTGGTGGCCAAGAGATATGTCAGCTGCTCATGAGGATAATGGGTCTGTTTATGAGAATATGATGAAAGGAAATATTAAGTGATAAGTAATTACCTTCGCTTGGAGGCGGCCCACTTTTTGCACTCGGGATACAATTCCATGTACCTTTGGAGTAAATAACGTACTATTATCTATTAAATGGTTTAATGACATATAGTCCATTAGTTGAATTCTAAAATTTTAAAACCTATAAGTGAACTAATATTTTAATTGTTAAAATTAATTAGATCACTTAAGAAACTTGATTAATTAGTTTAATTAAGTTAATGATTAGTAGAGACTAATAAGTATTAATGAATAAAATTTTAAGTGTTAAAATTGGTTAGATCACTAATAATCCACTAGTATTAATTAAGATATGTTTTAGCCGAGCATAATCTTAATACATTAGAAACTAGTGAGATAGAAATCTTAAACTTCAAAATAGTGAGTGGGAGAGGGATATACCACAATATATCCCGCGATCTCCATTGTTATCCAGAAACATGAGATTCAATAGGCGCCTCGAGACGGCTTTGCTTTCGTCCCCCTATAGATGGTGTCCTTATTGGGTCAATATCAAGTTTGGATTCTGAAAGGATAGGGACTCTAGATGTATTTGGTGATTTGACCTACCCTACGGCGGTACTTCATTAGTTAAGTCCAAGGGTTCCGAAATAATGGGTCACACTCACAAAGGAATGGTTAAGTTGTTAATCAAAGCTTCCTTGATCAAAATAACGGTAGTTGATTAATATAGGAATAAGAGTTATTTCAGATATATTATTCAATTGAGAATGTATCAATCTATCATGCGAATACTTGACCTACCCTATGACAACACTTATTTGTGGGATGATAGATAATCGTGGTGTAGGACACAGAACTTGGGCGACGCATGCTGTTCTAGACTCGGGGCCTAGTTGAGAGTACGGAGTAGTCCGCGGGGAACTAAACCGGAGAATAATGGAGTCGCCACCCGGTGTGAACCAGGACAAAGATTAAGGCCGCACTCACCCCTCGCAAGGGAAGACCTCAAACCGTTGGGTTCGGAATGGTCCCTTACTTGTGTCGTTGTGATGGTATAATTTGTGCACTAAATCAACCACATCTATCCAATAATCATGTTCAAAGGTCACTTAGATCTAATATGCATTCGCTAACTAAGTCTTAATCTAAGTTTGCATGCTTGAAAGTAAGTTTTTAAACAATAAACGCGCAATACCATATATTGAACATATTAAACCATCAAACCAACAAAACAAATAATTAATTAAACATGAACATGGAACAAATTAAACATCATGCATAAAAAGTAAAGGAACAACACGCCTACATAACATAATCATGCCTTGAAACTAAATAATGAAACCACAATAAATCATGCTTAAAATAATAAATAAACATCCTATAACCTACAACATGCTCAAACACAAATTTGGAGGGGACAAAACATATGTCTCATAAGTGGTACGTGGCATTGTATCCCGAGTACAAACCGCACTACCGTCCATTCGGATTCGGCTACGGAATTTACGTCCGGGTTTCCATCCTATATACCACAAAAGGGAACACATGTCCCGCCCATCCAACAAAAAAATCATGCCTCAAATGACTCTCATGCAATTACATATCAAAATAAATAAAATAAAAGCTAAAGAAGATAAGTGAAAGGTACCCCCAGGTCTAACCTCTTTTGTCGATCGTTGGAAGCGCGTTCCAAGTCCGTTGGAAGGGCGAATGATCCAAAACATTTCCCAATTGTTTGCTCACTATTTTTCCTTGTTGTTTTGATGCTTAGGCTGCTGTTTTATCTCCGTTTCACCGCCGTTTGGTCGATGCGTTTCAGGTCGCTGTTTCGAGCGTTTAGTGGACTGTTTTGGGTGATTTTGGTGGCTTAGGGAGGTGCGTTTGCGATGATTTTTTAGGGAAACGTTTTGGGAATTTTTGGGATGGTTTCTAGGTGGTTTTAGGACTGTTTTGATGGCTAAAAACGCAACAAACACTAACCGGAACAACGGCTTGAATACAGTAGTTCACGAGAGCAGTGAAGCCGTTTTCAGGGACTGTTTTGGCGCTACTTTGGGCTGATTTTTGCGGCACTTCAGGGTCTGGAAATAAGGTTTATTTTAAGGTAATTTAGTTCTGTGAATGGTGGTTGGAAGTTGGCAAAGGACGGGTATGATTGGGGCTTGTGCGTGAATGGTCTTGGGGAGAAAGTGATATGCGGCCTAGGGTGGTTTCTTTGCTTCAGGAATGCGGCAATGGGGATCAAGGGGGATGCTTGGGGCGTGCAAGGATGCTTCACAAGATGCTTGAATGAGGTCTTTGAGCTAGGGTTGTGTATGGGGGCAAAGGTCTCTTTTTATAGACAAAGGGAAAAGGCTTTCCTTTTTAGATTAGGAAGGAATCTCCTAATTGATTTCTAATAAGGAATGCATCTCCTAATTAGGATTTGGGATTGGATTCGATTTGGTAATGATTTTATTTGATTTCTTTTATTTAGGTAAGGATTTAACAAGATTTAAACATGTGATTAATGTGCAATTACCTAAATAAAGGGCAATGGGCGTGAATCATGTCCAATGGGCATAGGTTTGGTTTGACTTGGTTTGACTTGGGTTGACTTGGGTATTTGGGCTTGGTTTGGGTTAGGTATGTGGTCTATGGGAGTTTTGGGCCTAGGTGAGCTTAGAAACGGAGGTATAACAAGCAACCGAAGCGAAACAACTCGGGTAAATCCATCAAAAATTGTATTTTCTAACTTTACCCTTCCAACGTTCTTTTCCCGCGGCTTTCATGACTAAGAGGGAGTTGTCTCCATATAAGACTCCTCATCGGGTGTTATGCAAAAATGCAATGCCTACACGTGGCATAGTAATTCTTTTAGGTTTCTAATTCATTATACATTGATCATGCATCATGTTTAATTTTATGCCTAAATGTTTGATAATTTTAATATGCGACGAATGAATATTGAATGTGCGTTTATTATTTTTCCATCCATGGCATCTGCAATAATCTCCATTATCAAACAACAAGAAAAAATTAACCGGGGATAATTATGTTAAATGGAAAAGTGACATGAATGCTATCTTGGTCTGTGAAGACCTTAAATTTGTCCTCCTGGGCCAGCAAAGCTGCACGTAATGCCTATAATAATTGGATTAAAGCTGATGAGAAAGCCCATAGCTATTTGATAGCATCCATGTCTGAGGTTCTTGCTGCACAGCATGAGCCTATGGCGACATCATCAATAATTATGCAGTCATTACAGAACATGTTTGGGCAACCTTCAGACCGGCAACAACATGAGGCAATTGCCTCTATATTGACCGCTAGAATGAAGGAAGGCACATCAGTCCGAGACCATGTGTTAAGGATGATGGCTCATCTTAATATGGCTGAAACCCATGGTGCACGTATCAATGTGCAAAGCCAGGTGACAATGATCATGGAAACCCTTCTGAAGAGTTTCCTGCAGTTTAAAAGCAATTGTTCTATGAATAAATTGACTTTTACGTTGACTGAACTGCTAAATGAGCTCACCAATTACGAGTCCGTTGTGAATGGTCCACGTAGGCCAAATGCCGAGGCAAATGTTGCCGAATCTTCTAAATCTGCAAAGAAGAAGAAGAAAGGCAATTGGAAGGAAAAGGAAAAACCAATGAAAAAGAAGAACAACAAAAGCTCCAAAGGAACCAATGCCAAAGGAAAATGTTTCCATTGTGAACAACAAAGGCATTGGAAAAGGAATTGTCCGAAATACCTTGCCGAGCTTAAAGAGAAGAAAAACTCAGGTATATATGATTTATTTATAATTGAGTCTCTTTTAGTGGATGATGATAAATCCGCTTGGATTGTTGATTCTGGTGCCACTAACCATGTTGGTTGTTCTTTGCAGCTACTTGACTCATGGAGGGACCTTTCTGAAGGTAGCTTCACCATGAGAGTTGGGACAGGGGATGCTGTTTCAGCAAAAGCAATGGAAGATTCCAAGTTAAACTTTAATAATAGTTATTTATGTTTAAATGGTGTGCTATATATTCCTGGTTTTCGCAGGAATTTGATTTCTGTAACAAAACTTATGGAATGTGGTTTTTCTAGTTTCATTTAATAATAAGTCAGTTATTATTAGTAGAAATGGATTAAATATATGCATGGGAAACTCCGAAAATAATCTATATGTATTAAGGCCGTTAATGCATGAATCACTACATAATACTGAAATATTTAAGATTGAAAGATCTAAAACTAAACGGCAAAAGATTTCTCATGATGATACATATTTATGGCATCTTAGACTTGGTCATATTAACCTTGACCGGATAGATAGACTAATTAAGAACAGATTTTTAAATCAGTTAAAACTTGGTACTTTACCTGTCTGCGAATCCTGTCTAGAAGGCAAAATGACCAAGAGACCTTTTACTGGAAAAGGGATAAGTGCCAAAGAAACTCTTGAGCTAATACATTCGGATGTTTGCGGACCGATGAATGTAAATGCCCGAGGTGGTTTTGAATACTTCGTCACTTTCATTGACGATTATTCCAGATATGGGTATGTTTACCTAATGCAGTACAAGTCAGATACATTTGAAAAGTTCAAAGAGTATCGTGCTGAGGTTGAGAACCATTAGGTAAAAGCATCAAAATTCTACAATCAGATCGTGGAGGAGAATACCTTGATAGAGATTTTGAGGAATTCTTAGTCGAGCATAGAATTGTTTCACAGCTCACAGCACCTGGAACACCACAACAAAATGGTGTTGCAGAAAGGAGAAATCGAACCCTACTAGACATGATAAGATCAATGTTTAGTTATAGCACCATACCTAGTTCATTCTGGGGGTATGCATTGCAAATTGCAATGTATATCCTGAATGTAGTTCCTTCTAAGTCTTTTCTAATACTCCCTTAGAGTTGTGGAATGGTCGTAAAGCTAGTTTGCGACATTCAGCATATGGGGGTGTCCAGCACATGTGCTAAAGAACAAGACTACTAAGTTGGAACCACGTTTTAGGTGTGCCTATTTGTAGGCTATCCTAAGGAAACTAGGGGTGGATTCTTTTATAGTCCAGAAGATAATAAAATATTTGTGTCGAAAATGCTATTTTCTTGAGGAGGACTATATGAGAGAGTTCAAACCTCGAAGTAAAGTGTTACTTGAGGAGTTACTTGCTGGTATGACCAGTACTCATTGTCAAATGTTGACAAAGACATAACACCTTCAACATCTGAAAGTCAGATGTAAGTTTATCAGGATACCATACCACCTAGGCGTAGTGGGAGGGTTGTAAGACAACCTGAACGCTATCTAGGAAATGGTGAGGTACAAGTTGTTGCATCTTGTGATGGTATAGATGATCCATTGACCTATCGTAGTGCAATGGATGATACTGATAAAGAAGAATGGCTCAAAGCCATGAACCTTGAGATGGAGTCCATGTATTCTAACTCGGTCTGGGAACTTGTAGACCAACCTAATGGAGTAAAACCCATAGGTTGTAAGTGGATCTACAAGAGAAAAAGAGGAATAGATGGGAAAGTACAGACTTTCAAGGCTAGGCTAGTGGCAAAGGGTTATACCCAAAAGAGGGAGTTGACTATGAAGAAACTTTCTCGCCAGTAGCCATGCTTAAATCCATCAGGATTCTTCTTTCCATTGCCGCATATTATGACTATGAGATTTGGCAAATGGATGTCAAGACTGCATTCTTGAATGGTAATCTTGATGAGAGTATCTATATGGTACAACCAGAAGGGTTCATTACCCAAGGTCAAGAGCAAAAAGTTTGCAAGTTGCAAGGTCCATTTATGGACTTAAGCAAGCATCTAGATCTTGGAACATAAGGTTTGATACTACGATCAAGTCTTATAACTTTGAGCAGAACATTGATGAGCCTTGTGTCTACAAGCGCATCATTGATGAATGGTGGTTTTCCTTGTGTTATACGTTGATGATATTTTACTCATTGGGAATGATGTAAAGATATTATCGGACGTGAAAATCTGGCTAGCTAACCAATTCCAAATGAAAGATTTGGGAGAGGCAAGTTATGTACTTGGGATCCAGATCATTCGGGATCGCAAGAAAATGACTGTTAGCAATGTCTCAAGCAACCTATATCGACAAGATTCTTGTGCGATTTGGTATGCAGAATTCCAAGAAAGGTAATTTACCTTTCAGACATGGATTCATTTGTCTAAGGAACAGTCTCCTAAGACACCTCAAGGAATTGAGGAGATGAGACATATACCATATGCTTCTGCAGTTGGAAGTCTTATGTATGCTATGTTATGCACGAGACCGGACATCTGTTTTGCAGTGGGAGTAGTCAGTAGGTTTCAATCCAACCCAGGATTAGATCATTGGGTAGCGGTGAAACATATTCTCAAGTATCTTCGGAGAACGAGAAATTATATGCTAGTATATACAAGTCAGGATATGATTCTGAGAGGATATATTGACTCTGATTTTCAGACGGATGTCGATTCTAGGAAATCAACATCTGGATCAGTGTTCACCCTAGGTGGTGGGGCTATAGTATGGAGGAGCATTAAGCAATCTTGTATTGCTGACTCCACCATGGAGGCTGAATATGTAGCAGCTTGTGAAGCAGCTAAGGAAGCAGTCTGGCTCCGTAAGTTCTTGGCAGATCTGGAAGTTGTTCCAGATATGGATAAACCACTCACACTTTATTGTGATAATAGTGGCGCAGTGGCGAACTCTAAAGAACCAAGAAGCCACAAGATGAGTAAGCATATTGAGAGAAAATATCACCTCATCAGAGAGATAGTGCAGAGAGGAGATGTCGATGTCACGCAGATTCCATCCGCAAACAACCTGGCTGATCCGTTTACAAAAACCTTATCGGCTAAAGTATTTGAAGGTCACCTAAATGGTTTAGGATTACATGACATGTCCAATTTGCTCTAGTCCAAGTGGGAGATTGTTGGGATTTATGTCCTAGAGTTTCATGTATTGTAAATGGAATTGATTATTGAATAATAATAAATGCATTATTCTCTTTATCAAAGTTGTTTGATTTATATCGCATATTGTCCAATTGTCTTGTTTACCTTGATTACTATTGTACCTTCAGACTTAGTGTATGTTTGATGCACAAGAGGATTTAAGTCTAAAGTTAGTAATCTAAATAGTCCATAGAGAGCAAACAAAGAGGGTACTTTGTTTGTGGTATATCTATAGCTGCGGTCCATTCTATACTTGTATGACGACCTTGATCCGGGATCGTTCATGTAGTGACATGGGAATAGATGCACCTTGTATGATAATCATATAGGACTGGACTCAGATAAATACGAATTTCTTTTAATATCCGTTAATCGAAGAAATTCATTTTATCTAATAGATGGTCATATATGGATTCGATCTTAATCCTGAGTGTACTACGACTCTCCTGCATGACAGGTTATGTCATTTGATTTACTATGGTGAGGTTGGTGTTGCTTTCCCAGCCAATAACTACGTATTTTGGGGATATGATTTGGGATGTAGCTGGGAACTGTTTACATAGATATGGAATTCACTCCTTCTTATGAGAAGCAGATGAATATCTCTTTTAAGAGTTGATTCGGGACTTGAACAAATTGAGCGCTCAACTTTTCTATTACGAATAGAAAATATTTTATATTCATAATTATTATGAATTAATTGTTCATTATAAAATTAATGGTGCTTAAGAGACTAAATATTTAGAGGGGTTTTAACGGACTTATGACCCGGCTCTATTTATGAGATATTCGTGAAGGGCTAATCCATATGTAATGACTATATCGATGGACACCTAAAATGTTCGATTTATTTAATCCATCTACGGTAACGGGAGTTCAACTTCGAGTTTTTAGTGGAATAACGCGGAGTTAATAATTCGTAATATTTGATTAAGAGTGTTTAATATTTTGGAATTATTGGAGCTCGGAACTGTAGGTCCATTTAGTCCCCGTGCTAGCTCGATTAACTGTAGCAAACCTAATATAACTCGATTATCTAATTATATGCTCACATTATATTTATTTATATATTATTAATAAGATTAATAATATTTATTGTAACAAATGAAAACTATGTTAAATTAGTTTAACTTAATGTTTTCTAGAATTCTTTGATTATGAGATAATCAAGTCTTGATTATGAGATAATCAAGTTAGTAATAATTATGAGATAATTACTACAACATAATTGAAGGTAAATAAATCATTATTAATATATTGATTTTTATTTACCATTGGAGACAAAGCCATATGGCTTACCATGCCATCCAAGCAATTATGTCTATTAGGTGGCTTGGATACACCTAATAGATTTGTCATTAGCTAATGCATTTTATGCTTTAGTATGGCCTTCACATTCATGTGTTTGCCATTGAAAGAAAGCATTGAATGCTTAATGACAAAGCCATTGTCTTTAGCTTTACATTTCTTATGCTTTGGTATGTCAATTACATTTTTGTGTTGGCCATTGCAAGAAAGCATTAGATGCTTAATGACAAGGTTAGTTGGCTTGTGTAAGAGAATATAATCTCTACCATTTCTCTCACTTCCTAAGGTTAACACTTTGCATTCATTCACAAAATTATTGTGAGAAAAATTTGAGAGAAAAGAGAAGAACTTCAAATATTCACAAATGTTGTGAGAGTATTTGAAATTCCAAAAGGCCAAACACCATTGTGACATCCTAAATCTCTAAATAGTTTAGAGTTTAGTCTTTGTGAGTGAAGCCCACACTTTGGTTTGTTGGTTTCGAGTCATAGTTCAGAAGATCGAGTGGTTGATCTAAGTGTTAGACACTAAAGGATTGATCTTGGCTAATACAACAAAGGGAGAAGGTAAAGAAAATTTTGAAGATCCATACCGGACCCGGCCACCACAAGAAACTTCCGCCGCGCTAAGGAAAGTCGTTTCCTACACTTGGTGCATGGGTTGGAGTTTGTGAAGTTTGGGCAGATTGCATTTGGGATTGTTTTGATGGAGGTGTATTGATGGTTCGGGTAGCATGGGCCAGGGTTTGCTTCAGCGCCTTTTGCTTTTGGGGTGGAGGAATTTGGGTAGTGACCTGGGTGCGGGTGTCACTTGGCCCGCCCTGGGCTTGGCGCCTATCATCCCTTGCAATTTGCAGAGAGGTGAGCCTTTTTTCAGACATGCCTGCATTAAGAAAAAAATACTATGCTAGAAAAAATAAAATGAAGCTCGGGTTAGTAAATTATAAAATGTAAGGGCCAATAGTAAACAATACTAGAAAAAGAATAAAAAAGGTTGGTCAATTAGTCAGTATTTACCAGAATGTTTATAAGCCCGTGGATGGGTCCTCATGGAAAAGACCCGCGTCGGCAAAGGATGAGGGGTTGATGATGTCTCTATAGTGGTCTGCAAACTGAGATGCAAGCTTCACAGTCACTCTGACCTCGTGGAGAACTTTAGCAGGATCACCCCAGCAAGCTACAAAAGGTAAAATTATGTTATTGGAATAAAGGTTGAGAATTCTAAGGGAACAAAGAAGAAGAAGTGAGAGAGTCGGGTCGTTACCTCCAACCTTGAAGAGGGTCGGCAAAATAATTTCATGACTAGAGATGATCTGATGTTCACCCAATGCTCCCCAGCCCAGAACCAAATGTCTTTGAAGTTATTGTTGGTGATTGAGAGGTTAATAGCAAAGTACTTGCCTCAAATATAGAGAGACAAGTAGTATCAACCCTTATATTCCTTCGGGTTGGCATTCATTCGGTACAACCTCTTTATATCTTCAGCCAATGGTTCTCCAAGCTCGGCTCGGCTCCAAACTACATAGAGCTCTGCCAGCACCCTTCATCCATTCAAGTTAAGCTGTCACGAGGCCAGGTTAATAGTAGCCAGTATCTTGGCAAAATATCCTTGCAAAGGCATGTGTAGACCCATGTCAAAGAAGGTTGTCCAATAAGCAACTCGACCACTACTTGATCGGCTCACCAGATCATTCTCTTCTAAAATGGTCAAGTTGACTTCATCAGGAATGTTGAATCTCTTCCTGGGATGGTCCAGTTCGACATTGGTGATGGTAGACACTATGTCCATGTCTAGATTGACGAAGTCCAAAACGAGAGGAGTTGACTCGGGTCATGCTACTCGTTTATAGTAAGATTGGATTTTTTCCCCCGATGGGGTTGTAGTGGTGTCATAATCATTGGGTCCTATTCACCCCAAGCTTCTCACGGATATTAGCTCAGTCGGGTGCGGGACAGGTACGTCGGGAGGCAGAACATTGAGTGGAGTTGCAGATGAGGAGTTAGATTTTGAAATTCCTACAAATAGATGACCCTGAGAGTATGGTTAGTAAAGTTAATCTATTCATTGTTTACAATTTTTAAGGGTCTATTTCTATTGTTAGCATGGGCCTATTTTTATTGTTAGTTGAGCTAAATATTTACCTATGGTTTATTGTGTCATCCCTACCAAATGAGTAACCCTATAAAGCTCTAAAAACCCTAATAATTGCGAAACAGTAAATTTGCAAGTAACAGCATAGCCAAATAAAATCCAACCCAACCTATCAACCCGAGCCTAAAACCATGACAAAACCCAGAGACATGCATATAACAAACAAGAAACACGCATCCATTCAACATCATCATGAATCCATAAATATACTCATATGCAACAATTTAAACCCAAAATCATAGATAAACCCACAAAAATCCATAGCATATTATCAAACAAAGAATATATTTACTGTTGGTTTCTAATTAGGTCCCAAGATCAAACAAGACATGAAAACAATGTGTGAATACAATCAACGGAGATAGCAGAATACTCACATCGATCGGTTGTTCAATGAAACGACGAACAAAATCTGATTTTACCTTGCAAGAATCGGCCACTGCAGTTCAGAATTTGGGCTCCAAGAACTTCAGTTTTGCTTGATGATTTGAAGCTCCAAGTTTCGTCGTTTGGTTCCCGGCTCATGGGTAAACTTCCCTATCACTTAGCATGTCTCGGAAGTGTGCTAGCACTTGTGATTTTGCAACAAAATCACACTCTATTGCTTCCCTATACTCACGGTTTCACTGCTCAAAACAGTGAGGAATTTTGCCCATTGGGCGTGAGTTTGATGAGAGAGAAAGATGTGTGGTTGATTATACCATAAAATCATCACACACTTGGCTTCCATTATCCTTGATTTTTAGGCTCCCTTCTCACGGTTTTGGAAGACAAAACCAGTGTGTTTACTGCCCCTTGGACGTGAGTGGTGTAAGGAAAATGGTGAAGAGAGAATTGTGTATCTTATCTTGGAAAAGTGTATCTAATACACTTATATATTTTTCATAAAATATAAAACCATTTACCAATATTTTAGGTTCAAAAAATTAGGTAAATGCTTTCCAACACCAAGCACTTTGATTAAACAAATATAAATGGAATCTCCACTCACCAAATATATATTATACAATGGTTGGTGGAAACATCCACTCACCAAATATATATTAAAAAATGGTTGGTGGAAACTTCCACCAACAACTATCATTTAAATAATGATAGTGGTGGTCCCACCACCAAATATATATTATAATATAATATTAGAAGTGGGTCCCACCGAATATTATATTCCAAATACAATTCGGTATTTGCGTCAACGCGACGAAGCTCGGGTTCGGTCTCGTTAATTCTGAATTAACGAATTTACCGTTGCGACGACGTAAATAATAATGCCTCGCAAAAATCATAAAGTCGCTCGTGAATTAATTCCGAATTAATTTGCTTGCCCGAAATTAAAATCTAATTTTAATTTTGCGTCGAAATCCAATTTCCGCTAATATATCAAATATATTATTTTATCGATTAATTCCAAATTAATCATTCTCTCTCATTTAAATAATATTTTATCCCAGATAAAATATCTCCAAAATTAATCCCAGATTAATTTTCTCTCTTATCGAATTAATCCAAGATTAATATAGAGTGCGAGTTATACGTCATCGGTGAATCTTTGGGAAGCGACCCATGAGATCCCCGGATATGTTGGCAGTAAATCCGGTTATCGGAATATCCGAATACGTGCGTACCTAGTACCACGTTCTTACCGATTTACAAGACAAGGTTGGCTTCTAGCAAAGCACCATGCCTACCCAATTCTCCAGAAATATTCTTATAGGAATATAAGATCTTTATCAGGAGTAGTATATGTAGTATAGTGTATATCGATCCAGTATCGGATAGTCACGTGCTAGGCCTGGGGCTGGAGTTGTGTCTGCCCCGTACGAAACACATGTCGGATGTCTGGTAACTAGTCTATATAATTAGATATACATGACCTAGTCATAATATCCCGATGGTTGCGCAACACTTAAGAGTACTAATACCGTATCCTGCGTGACATCATCTCCACTATGACTGGAGTGATACTTCCATCTTGACATCACACCCAATACTCTACGATTCTCAATATACCCAGTATTGGCGTACACAGAACCGGTTAAAGCCCTGGACGACCTCAACCAAAGTATATTGATTGTCGTAAGCATTAGCGGTGCAAGTCTCAGGTTAAGACCAAATACACCTACCCTGATTTCGGAGTCCCATAGACACACAGTCATACTACCAATGGGATTCCGAGGGGGTCTATCCAGAGCGAAGCTGTTTCCCGTACCATCGGTGAAACACAACCTCCTACCGCACTTGCATAAGTATCCAATACTTAAATATATGAGAACTATGCCGTTGTGCCATCACAACGCGCACAAGTGCGATACTAGTCTTTTACTCATTATCGATGTTCTATCTCGATAATACTCTGACTAGGGATATTTAATGATTAATCCTTTGTGGACTGATACTGTCTCATATCATCTCAATCTAGGAACTAATCATATGGACCTCTCATCATTTATACATCTAAGGTGATCTAATCACAAATGATAAGAGTGCAATTTCCTAGTCACATAGTTAATTTGTACAACAACACCATGATCTGTACAAATAGTGACGCTATGGGTCATAATTGTCCAACAATCTCCCACTTGGCCTATAGCTAGTCACTCAAGTGTCTAACACCCGAACTATGTACGGTTGGCTCAAATAGCTGAGAAAAGGTTTTCGTCAGCGGATTTTCATAATTTTCATCTGATGCGATTTATTCGATCATCACATTGCCACGATGTATGATCCGAACGTATCAGATGAATATAGAAGTATATATCTGGATCGTTGATGACACCATTATTTCTTTAGCCTATGCTGACGCCTAGCTCAGCAGCTAACAGAACTATATCTAATCTTATTAGATTTATTATCGACCCAAATGGCTTCTATTGATGCCTCAACTGCAGCAATAATTTGCATTTGTTGTTTATTTGGTAATAGTATCTTGCTTGGAAAATTTCCAGCTCACTGTACCATTGTATAGTACCGTTTTTTTTATCGGTTTGGAAACTTGCAACAGTGATCCCAGTCAGTTTAAGTTCTCAATCTCCATAATTTAAGATATCATGATTAGTTCTCTAAAATACTAAGTATATTCTTAACTTCAATCCAGTGACTATCACTTGGATTGGCCTGATTGTGACTCCATGTGCTCAAAGCATATGAGATACCACGTCACGTATATTTTTAATGTACAATTTCCAGAGAGTGTTAACAACTTAAATCTATCCTAGTAGATCGTTATTCCTAGAATAAGGGTTGTTACTCCTAAGAATTCTACGGAGAATTTTGTCGAAAGCCAAGCTTTCACCAATTATTTTATGGGAATATCATTTCCAAGAAATGATATACATCATCTTTATTATTCAGGACATTCATTGTCAGTACGCGCTCCCACTAACTTTCTTATATACACAAGAATCATTTCGTTTTGAATTAAATCATACACCATTATGATTACATCAAAACAGTAATTCCAAGACTCAATGCTTGCTTCAATCCAAACATGGATCGAATAACCTGCAAACCTTGTTTGCTGGTTTAGTACGAAAAAATCGTCAGGATGTTTTAAACATCCTCCAAAAGGTTTCCTTTTCAGGAAAGTGATTTTCCGTTCAGCTACCATATTTCATAAATGAAACATGCAGCATCAACAAGCATTGTCCAAATAGATTTACCGTGGCAACAGGTAAAAGGTTGAATCGTAATCAACACTATGTTGACAACGATACCTTTTCGTTAAAAGCCTAGCTTTATACGTTGGTTTATGTGTATTCGATGATTAATGGTTAGATTCATCCATGATGAACTATATATGTTCCATTAAGGACTTCGTGCCTAGAACAGTATTACTCCGATTTTCATCGAGTTATTCCATCCTCCCACTTACCACTGCATATTGGTATTCCTCTTAGGAAGACCGCATGGTGAGCAACATTTACATTGTTCTCATGTGAGATGTATAAGTACTATACTTATGGTTTTCACCTAGATAACCTATAATTGACACTTATCCAATTTGGGTTCATATTTGGTATCATCCAAACATATGCCCAGCATTCCCAAATCATCAGGAGTGTGAAACCATGTTTCTTTCATGTTCATATCCAATATGAATTCTGTCAAACAGATTTTCATGGAACCTGATTCTAAATAAGTATTGCACTGTTAAATGCTTATCTTTAAAGGAAAATGGTAGCTCAGAGCGACTCATGATTAACCTTATCATGTTCAACAAAATTCGGTTTCTCATTTCGGACACACTGTCATATAGACGTGTTCCGTGAGAAGTCCTCATTTGAAAGAATGCTATACTCTTTCAAAAACGTATTGCTTAAGTATTTTCATTACGGTCTTACCGTGATGATTTTATATTTTAAACGATCTGTTTGTCTATTTCGTGTCGAAACTTTAAAGTTTCTGATTTATGTTCTTCAAAAGAAACATATGACCATAACGTGATGCCACATCCGTCAAGGTCACGAAATATTCATATTCACATCCAGTATTGCTAAATATGGGCCTTCTTACTTCACCATGAATAGGGCTAACAGATCGGTGGCACTTTCACTATTACCAAGTAAATAGTGTTTTAAGTACTTTACCTAATAAACTAGATTCGTAGACTTTATTTGAATAATCAAATCAGTCCTAGTACCCACTCTTCAAAAGTGTGGATATACGAGTCTTGTTTAATTGTATCACAGACATCAATGCCACAAATAAGTCTCTTATGATCAAATCAGTATGAGCTATTTATTTGTTATTTTATATGTTGATATTTTATTTATATTCAAAATATAAATTCTGTTACTCACATCTAATGTGTTTATCTCAATATCATCTTTATATAATGAAACACTTTAGTGTTCTAGAATATAAAGGTTCATCCGCAACGGATTAAACACTGATATAAAGATAATGTTCCTAGTCAAACTAGTTACATTATAACCATTCCCTAACTTAAGTACATACCAGAATGGTAGTTCCTAAACTTAGGTATCTATGGTCGAAACAACAACTTTCGTCCCGTTTCCGATTTTGCCACATTCATCTCAACTTGAAGTCAATATCCTGCTCACAGCAGATTCTGAACATCAATACATATATTTATGTACCACACTAAGTATTTAAAATCTAATTTTAATACTAGTAGTGAACATAATTTTGACAAACATTCTTAAAGTCATAGCATTACCCTTTCTTTAATTCCTTCATGTCTAATTCTAGACTTAAGCATAATAGGTTATTTTATCGAATAAAGTAACTTATTATTTTATTTCTATGACCATCCTGAAATTATTCCCAATTTGAAAATTAAACCATTTAAATACATTTTCCCTAGGATTATGTTTTAAATGTTAATCTTTCAATTTAATCTTGACTCTAATAGTCCAACTATTTAATCAACGATTTGTTGTACTATTTATTATAATGATTATCATAGTCCAACTATATAATCAAATATAATTTAAATTAATTAACCTCAATTACATTGATTACTATAATCCAAATATAAAATCAAATGTAAATTAAAATTAATTAATTCAAATATATTGATTACTATAATCCAATTATATAATCAACTATAATACAGTCCAACTGTTTATTAAAATAACAATTTAAATATTAGTCCAACTAACATTTAATTTATATTGACGAATGATATTTGTTTGAGCGCGAATGGCGAGTAATTGAACGAATATTGCAAATTTAATACTTGCCTCCCACTATTTTTCGGCGAGCCTCTAACCCTCTGTTGAGTACTCGGGAAACTGTGTTTCCTAGTGGGCTAGGATCCCGTTAAATAACACACAATCTTGACTTTGGCCAACAAATTGTATGATATTTAACTAGGTAGATCTCGAAGATCAATTGGATCCAATCCAATTCCTAGATCCAGTAGGTGGATATCCAAATCCTAAACATATATCTTATATATGCCAATATATCGAATATATTCCCTAACCTTTTTCCTCTGAATCAACTAAGTCTTGGCTTTGGCACAACAAACTTAATGATCCCAGTTAAGTGTGACCCATTGACCATGGAAAGCTTCGTAATCAATGTCGAGTGACAAGAAGTGGTCTTGACTTTGGCCAACAAACCACAACTTGGACAAGACACCGATATTGAACAAAGCTCTCGTGATTCAAACACATATTCGACGGACAAAGGGCTTGACTTTGGCCAACAACCCAATGCCAATCTAGGATCTTGAGCAAGAATCACTCAATGGAAGGAAAAACACTTAATATTATTTGAGGGTTTTTCACGTGCAAATTGGCAACCAATTTATTATCTTTGTTAAGGTCTCATCATCATACACCCTTAAACATGCATTCTAAACACATAATAAAGCGAGTATGAAAATAAAATAATAATGATATGCGGATGGATACTTTACACATTGATCCTAGATCAAATCTCTCCCTTTCTCTCTCAAGCTAGCACTTGTATTACTTCTACCAAATTACATAACACTTCTAAAGAAACCTCATTTACATTGAAGGGAATAGGTGAGAAGAGAATACAAAGAGAATAGAGGTGATAAGGCTGGACACGCAGGTCCAATTTAATAAATCGAATTTATTACAACAATTTCCAAAATTGCCCCACCCGACTAATATCCATCCGATATGCATTATTCATTCATCACAACCATGTATTCACACAAGCATGTTATCAATCAATCTAATCAAATTAATTAATCTGATAATTAGTGATCATCCAATGTTCAAACAACGATTTGATTTTGCTCAAGTCAAACTCGTTTTGCGAATAAGTACTCAAAGTACGAATTCTCGAATTAAATTAAACTACATTATTAAATCCAATTTAATATGTATTTAATACTAATTAACTATTTAATTCGAAATTAAATATTACACTTTATTAATAAACCTTTTCGACTTAAATTCCAAATTTAATCGTTACGGGTCTCAAAGCCCGATTATCATCCAATGTCAGTTTAATTCAAGTCCAATGGGCTTTCAATTATTTCTTTAAAGCATGGGCTTTGGCAACCAAAGCCCAATCAAGGAGTAACCCCATAAGCCTAGAAATCAATTTAGGCCCATTAGGCCCAATTAAACTTTAAAGGTTCATTAAGTCGCATTTGGGCTTTATGAAAGCGGTTTTGGGCCCAATTGAATCCAATTCTTTTGGCCTAAACCTAAATTTGTACAACAAAACCCATTAAGCTCATTTACAACATTAGAAGTCCAAATCCAATTTAAGGCCCAAATAATTAAATTACCAAATTCCAAATTTCCAATTTAATTACCTAAAGTGTGTATTATGATTAATCAACTAAATCAATATTTCCAAAACATGAAATTAGTCCAATTAATCATGTTCATCATCATCATCACATGTCCAACACATAAATGAAAAAATCAAACCCATATACATGCATAAAGGTCTCGGCCAAGGGATGGATTTCATGTCAAATTCGGTTTTAATCCAATTAATCCACAATCGACATTAAATCAACTTCCCGAATGATTTCCAACACATCCAATGTTCAAAAAATCAAAATTACCAAGACATTAAAAGGGCTATACATTCGGCCAAGGTGAAGCAATTGAGGATTTTTGTTCAACTCAAAATTCAATCAAATTGACTTCAAATTAACATCATCATTTATCATTATAACTCATCCAATGAATTAAAATGAAAAATTCCAAGAACTCCAATATGACTTTACATTCGGCCATGACATAATATTTGGGGAAAAATTGTTCCAAACCATTTTTCATGAAATTGATCCAATCAAACTTTCATTAAACAAATAAACATGCTTAATCAAACAATTTAACCAAATCATGCTCAAAATCAATTTACCCAATTTTAAGCCCTAAAAATTTCATGCTTGAACCTAGGCTCTTGATGCCATTGTTGGTTTCTAATTAGGTCCCAAGATCAAACAAGACATGAAAACAATGTGTGAATACAATCAACGGAGATAGCGGAATACTCACATCGATCGGTTGTTCAATGAAACGACGAACAAAATCTGATTTTGCCTTGCAAGAATCGGCCATTGCAGTTCAGAATTTGGGCTCCAAGAACTTCAGTTTTGCTTGATGATTTGAAGCTCCAAGTTCGTCGTTTGGTTCCCGGCTCATGGGTAAACTTCCCTATCACCTTAGCATGTCTCGGAAGTGTGCTAGCACTTGTGATTTTGCAACAAAATCACACTCTATTGCATCCCTATACTCATGGTTTCACTGCTCAAAACAGTGAGGAATTTTGCCCATTGGGCGTGAGTTTGATGAGAGAAAGATGTGTGGTTGATTAGACCATAAAATCATCACACACTTGGCTTCCATTATCCTTGATTTTTAGGCTCCCTTCTCACGGTTTTGGAAGACAAAACCAGTGTGTTTACTGCCCCTTGGGCGTGAGTGGTGTAAGGAAAATGGTGAAGAGAGAATTGTGTATCTTATCTTGGAAATGTGTATATAATACACTTATATATTTTTCATAAAATATAAAACCATTTACCAATATTTTAGGTTCAAAAAATTAGGTAAATGCTTTCCAACACCAAGCACTTTGATTAAACAAATATAAATGGAATCTCCAGTCACCAAATATATATTATACAATGGTTGGTGGAAACATCCACTCACCAAATATATATTAAACAATGGTTGGTGGAAACATCCACCAACAACTATCATTTAAATAATGATAGTGGTGGTCCCACCACCAAATATATATTATAATATAATATTAGAAGTGGGTCCCACCGAATATTATATTCCAAATACAATTCGGTATTTGCGGCAACGCGACGAAGCTCGAGTTCGGTCTCGTTAATTCTGAATTAACGAATTTACCATTGCGACGTAAATAATAATGCCTCGTAAAATCATAAAGTCGCTCGCGAATTAATTCCGAATTAATTTGCTTGCCCGAAATTAAAATCTAATTTTAACTTTGCGTCGAAATCCAATTTCCGCTAATATATCAAATATATTATTTTATCGATTAATTTCAAATTAATCATTCTCTCTCATTTAAATAATATTTTATCCCAGATAAAATATCTCCAAAATTAATCCCAGATTAATTTTCTCTCTTATCGAATTAATCCCAGATTAATATAGAGTGCGAGTTATACGTCATCGGTGAATCTTTGGGAAGCGACCCATGAGATCCCCAGATATGTTGGTAGTAAATCCAGTTATCGGAATATCCGAATACGTGCGTACCTAGTACCACGTTCTTACCGATTTACAAGACAAGGTTGGCTTCTAGCAAAGCACCATGCCTACCCAATTCTCCAGAAATATTCTTATAGGAATATAAGATCTTTATCAGGCGTAGTATACGTAGTATAGTGTATATCGATCCAGTATCGGATAGTCACGTGCTAGGCCTGAGGCTGGAGTTGTGTCTGCCCCGTACGAAACACATGTCAGATGTCTGGTAACTAGTCTCTATAATCAGATATACATGACCTAGTCATAATATCCCGATGGTTGCGCAACACTTAAGAGTACTAATACCGTATCCTGCGTGACATCATCTCCACTATGACTGGAAGGATACTTCGGTCTTTACATCACACCCAATACTCTACGATTCTCAATATACCCAGTATTGGCGTACACAGAACTGGTTAAAGCCCTGGACGACCTCAACCAAAGTATATTGATTGTCGTAAGCATTAGCGGTGCAAGTCTCAGGTTAAGACCAAATACACCTACCCTGATTTCGGAGTCCCATAGACACACAGTCATACTACCAATGGGATTTCGAGGGGCTATCCAGAGCGAAGCTGTTTCCCGTACCATCGGTGAAACACAACCTCCTACCGCACTTGCATAAGTATCCAATACTTAAATATATGAGAACTATGCCGTTGTGCCCTCACAACGCGCATAAGTGCGATACTAGTCTTTTACTCATTATCGATGTCCTATCTTGATAATACTCTGACTAGGGATATTTAATGATTAATCCTTTGTGGACTGATACTGTCTCATATCATCTCAATCCAGGAACTAATCATATGGACCTCTCATCATTTATACATCTAAGGTGATCTAATCACAAATGATAAGAGTGCAATTTCCTAGTCACATAGTTAATTTGTACAACAACACCATGATCTGTACAAATAGTGACGCTATGGGTCATAATTGTCCAACATTTACCATGTTCTCTGATATTTTATGGAAATATAAAGCATTTTCAAAATAAAGAAAATGAAAAGAGCGTTGAGGAGTACCTACTTATGTATTGGAGATGGAGGTGGATTGATAAAAGTTATTGAGAATGCTCGAAGTTGCATAGAACACGTGAGGTTTTTTGTGAACGTTTGAGGAAGACGAAGTTGGAAAAAGTGGGGAAATAAGTGAACGTGGCCCTTAAATAGACATCTTGGACAGATCTTGATCGTTGAATTGGACTGAGAGTCGTGGATTAGTGACACGTGTTGGGTCAATCACTACCATTGAGTTCAGATCAAAGACTTGGATGAAAGCCACATTCTCGGTTAATCTCAGCAATCCAAGTTTTGGCGGGCAAGTTACAGATTGATGACACTTGGAATATTGGGGAGACAAAATAAAAAGGGATTTAATGGATGTGATGTGCATTTAAGGAATATCATTATACCATCACATATTCCTAGGGACGTTTCAGAAATCCTAGGAGTGCTTTTTCAAATGACGGTGAAAAAAAGGCAATCATCACAAAAATGGCATCTTTGGCACTATGTAGAATAACCCGTCTTAAGAAGGATCAGCCTAGGAAGAGTTTAAGTGATATAGCGTTCTCCAAAAGGCCAACAACCCGAAGACACTAGATCGATATACACCACCATCTTTTATGAAGTTTTCGATATCAACTCACCAACTCGTTGATACCAATAACTACGAGATATATGTTGATGGTGGTTTTTTACCCCGATAAATGTTCAAATACCAAGAAGGGGTGGAATGGGTATTATACTTCACCAAATATATATGGTAAATGCCCAAGTGCCCAAAGAGAGATATGGTTTGATGGAGCAACCCGACCACATGATACCGATGAGTTCTCCCAATGACAGAAGTTGTTGATGTGTAGCAAGTTGGGATACATACTCGGCCACATGATGATGTTGATTTGGGATTTTTTGAGAGTTTGTTAAACCCGACCCGATGAAGACATTGCCTGTCAACCCGACTTGTTTGGAAGAGTTAGAAAAAGCTTTAATTAGTATCATCTCCCTCGTTATACTGACTCGAGGAACAAATATGGGATCATAGGTCGACCTATCTTGGAGTCATATGATGTATGCCTTAGGTGAGAAGATAAGCTTCTATAAGGCTAATTATGACTGTGGGAAAGTAGCAATTCTAATTGAAAGTAGCCCCTACCAGTCACCATAGGTCCGTACAGTGGCTGAGAGGTGACAGAGTAGAGCCACTAGAGGCTGCCATTTGTGGATGCAGTAATAGTGAAATAGGTTGATCTAATTGGCGGATTTAAGGGTAGTTAAGGAGAGTTTTGACGGCAATGATGGGAATGTGTCATGGGATCCTATAAGAGGTCGTGGAATAGTAAATTTGGGAGCCTATATAAAAGGGTTGAAGTATCAGATTCAAAGGTTAGCATTTTTTGCATCTCACAACTTG